>OY720023.1:14117847-14221266 GCA_963082485.1 Eudonia mercurella | reverse complement strand
ATTTGATCGATTAATCTACTACCAGCCAAATCAATTAATAACCTATATTTAGTTAAGAAGTCTGCACCTTTAATAGGTGGCTTGACATCTGCTATTATAAACATCCATCGAAAAATTGCGTCTTAGGGCGGCTTGCAGTAATGCCTTAAATCTAGATTTAGTAGAATTAAAACTAGATTTTAACTTAAATCTGATTTAACGTCTTGCACATCATCGATTTAGCTTAAATCTCGAATTAAACAAACTTCAAAGTTAATCCGGCACCTCGCTCGGTTTAAGGTTGTTAAATCTAGATTTTATTGACAGACTAGCTGACCCGGCGGACTTCGTACCGATTTGACAGTTTCTATGACAAAACAAACAAATCGTAGGTATTTCTATTTATTAATCATTAAGCAATTTTTTTTAGTAATAAATATAGACTATGTTACTTAAGGATATTGTAGCATTCTAATGGTGAAAGAATTTTTAAAATCGGTTCAGTACTTTTTCAGTTTATTCGTTGCAAACATACAAAAATACAAAAATTCAAAGCTTTCCTCTTTATAATATTAGTATAGAAGTATAGACGACGTTAATGTTTATAAATTTTTCTCTCTGTGTCTGTCTTTATTTTGTGAAAATGGAGTATTCTTCGAGTGATCACGATTTGATATCAGACAATAACGAGGAAATTGTGGAATATTTAGAAACTCCGTTTTTCTTTTGAAGAGTCTTCGTTGAAAGTGATTTATTTGTTATGTTACGAGATGACGAGTCCTTGAAACGGTTTCGCTTATGCAAACATAGTGCAATATTTCTACTAGATAAAATTATCAATAATTTAGCACAGTCGGTTCTTTTATTTTCTGTTATTGTATATTTCTTCACAAGCTTCAGAAGATGCATTATTTTAGCAGTTGTAAAATTCGGTGCCCTGGTGGATTTTTTCATCATCAGTAGTGTACAAACCGTTAAAACTCTAAAAATAATGTTAATTTATTTAGCAGTTACAAATTTTTGAACACAAATCACCACAATACAACTGTCAATACTGTCATTGACAAGACAAACGAACGACCATAGATTCAGAACTAGTTTTTTAAGCGACGTTTCTTTGTACGCAATTTTGTTTTGACATATTGTTTTTGTGAAAACGGAACGTAAAGAACGAACGGTGACTGAATGATGGACTAAATCCAGATTTAGTTAAATCAAACGTCAATGTATTATGTGCAAGACAACTTTGATGAGATTTAAGTTAAGTCGAGTTTAGTACTAAATCTAGGTTTACTAAAATCGAGATTTTTATGATTTTACAGCAAGTGGCCCTTAGTTTTAAATTTAAATCTAAAGTTTTTACTTCACAGGTTTTAATTTGAGTTTCATTTGCTGCATATAGTATATAATTTTCGCTTTCATTCACTTTTAACCGATTTTTTAATAACTTTCGAAGAAACACTAAATTGCACCTGCCAATGTTATCTCTGCACCACCCTATGGTTGACTGGTAGAGAATGCCTCAGGCATTAAGTCCGCCATGTAATAGCTGTGTTGCAAAAGTTTAAATAAAATAAATAAATAAATAAAATAAACACTGAAACATTTGCACCACTATCAATTAAAAAACTCAAACCTGTGTTGATGTCTCTCACGCTGAGGCGGTGATTGCCTGCAGCAGCGCAGGGGTCCGCCGTCGCCTGCACTGTGCTTAGTTTTCCTACTCCTCATTACGCTTCGTTACCTTACTGTCACCTTGCTGGTTCCATTTTCGTTTATTCCAGTTGCATGGCTCCACGCATTTATTTGCCTTATGCCGATAACGAAAATGATAGCTACATAACCAGTTTGGGTCCTCAGGAGTACGTCACGACTGACATTACGATTATGACTTTGCCCTCGTGACGACGAAAAATTCCTCTGGAAAGCTGGATATCTTGGTCTGCTGCGGTCCATCTCCAGGTAACGAATGCGATTGTTCAAACTGCAAATCTCAGCAACTAAATCGTTACCTTCTAATTTCGGCTGTTTCTGATCTATTCTGTTAATTGTGTTTAAAGGTTGTGCTGTTTCCAAAACTTTATCAGCAATCAAAGCAAGTGTGCTGAGGTCTCTAGAGTCCGCTACTGCCAACACTTCTCGCACGGTAGATAGTAAATGGTTTTGCCACATAATCTGTAAGGTTTCATCGGATACTTTATCTCTAGCCAGATCTTTCATACGGCGAAGCAATTGAGAGGGTTTTTGATCACCCAACTCAATTTCTCCGAATAACTTCTGTACTTGTCTATTCTGAGATTCTTCATAAATTGTTAATAATCGGTGCTTAAGTGTTTTATATTTATCTTTTTCTGGTGGAGCTAATAATATATCTGTAACTTGCGTGATTCGTCGGGTCGAAGAAATGAAACAGTTAATTATGCACAACAGTCAATGTATATTGAACTTTATAAAAGTTATTTTTAGACACTTTATGGTTACGTAATATCACAACGTGCGCGGGCATCGAAGACGCGCGAGTACCCAAGGCGAGGATTCAGGGATGACTGGGCTCAACGTTAGCCCGAGAACGATTTTGCTTACGCACAACAACCAACTGTGTCACCACAAACGTATCTGGGCCCTAAGAGCTGGCACCCCTTCTGCAGGTTTTGCACCTCTTATTGTAACTTCATATTCCAGTTCATCCTTATGTAATAAATTGAAAAGTAATTGGCCTTTGCTCCATTGTATATAGTTAAGTTCCTAAATATCAAGTTTAAAAAAAAAGTAAGGTTTAATCCTATTAGGTTTGCAAAAAGTTAAGTTCCAAAATGTTAGGTTTAAACGTATGAGGTTTGCAAAAGTTAGGTTTCTAAAGTATATAAGTAGTATAATATTGGGCATTCTAGATCACCTTTGTTCGTTCGGGCGACTCGCCCTCACTCACTGCAGGTAATCTAGAAGTGCCCAATATTATACTGCTAAATAATAATAATTTCAAGTGATCTAGAAGTGTCCAATATTTGCGACCTCTCTCGTTCATTAGAAAACCCATCATCTTACACGAATTCAATCGCAAACTAAAGTTAACAATATTTTTTTTGAACGCGACTGAGTCACATTTATAAATCGTTTAAATTTTGTGGCGATAAAATTTAAGCTCATTTACTTGAAATTCACGACACCTTGCGGTCAAGTTTAATAAAAGTGTAATGAAATTTATCAAACAAAAAGAATCACTTAAATTAGAATGCATTTGTCCTATGCCATCTAGTCAACCAAAGCGACATGGAAACTTATTACCGAACTCGATACGATGTATTGTTTGTGGTCCTTCAAATTGTGGAAAAACTAATTTAGTAATAAGTTTATTGTTGCACAAAGATGGTCCACGTTTTCGTAATCTTTATGTGTATTCAAAATCTCTATACCAACCCAAATACTTATATCTAGAGAAGGTTTTGAATATGGTTTCTGGAACATCGTATAATAAATATAATCATAATAATGAAATTTTGAGCCCGCATGAAGCTTTACCAGATTCTATTATAATTTTTGATGACGTTGCTTGTGAAAATCAAAATAACATTAGAGATTATTTTGCTATGGGACGTCATAAGAATATTGATTGTTTTTATATCAATCAGACTTACACTAAAATACCTAAACAGCTTGTAAGAGACAATTCGAACCTAATAGTATTGTTTAAACAAGATGATATTAATTTAAGACACGTTTACGATGAGCATGTAGGGTCAGATATGTCTTGGTCTCAGTTTCGGGAAATGTGCTCTGCTGTTTGGAGTAAGCCTTACAGTTATCTTGTGATAAATAAAGACTGTGAAAAAAATAAGGGCGGCTACAGATTGGCATTTGATACGTTTGTGATAATGGACTAACATACCTACATAAGAATTTGCTATGCTACGAATTCCTCACTCTTATTTGTGATTCGAAATCAGGCAGTATACTGTGAAAAATGGAAAAAAATCTTAAACAACAAATTGTAAAATCTGCTGCAGCTGTAAAAAGAAAAGTTCAAATGATAAAGGATGCAAAGAATAATGATAATATAACCTTTGAAAAAATATTGAAACCTATAGTTGACCCACTTACCGTGATAGCAAATAAAAATGATAAAAAACATCTCGAGGAAGAGGAAGAAGATCAATATCAACCTATACTGAAAAAAGTTAAGAATAGCAATAAAGAAAGTGAAACGTCGTCTTCGTATAGTGAAGATTTTAATGAAATTGAAAGTGAAGAAGAGGAGCAGTCAGATAGAAGGTTACAAAATGACAAAACCCTTATAGTGTCACCTTCTAAAGATCACAATATCAGCGAGAATTCGTTCAAGTCTTTTCAGTCATCACCGAGCGTTAAAAATCAGTCATTGTCATGGTCTACATCATCTGAAGTATTTTCTGACATACCTTTCGGAATAAAGAATGAACGTGGGAAACTAATGCTCGGCAAAACCCGTGTTCATGACGATAACAATTTTCTTAAAATAGGAGCTCGTACATTGAAAAAAACAAAGGGGATAAAAGAACTCTTGTTTAAGAAGAAACCAAACTTAGATATAGTTACTGACGATGACTTGCAAAACTATAAATTGTTACTATTAGAAACCAATGCTCATCGACGCAATTGTGATCCATCCAAACCAATAAACAGCAACAAGGGATTTAAGTACATGAGTATTATCAAACCTATGTTTAAGTTCTCTAGAAATCCCACAACAAGCGTGGAAAGTCTTTCACAAGGTGAAGGCTTAAAAGTTTTAAAGGAAGTGAGAAAGAATACTGACTATGTTTATTGGGACGATCCAAACGAGTTAGTTGAACGATTAAAATTACTTCTAGCATCGAGAGAAGCAGGTAACACAGGAGTAGATAATGAAATTTATTCTATATTTGAGGAGTTACAAGAGATTGGTATTGATATAAACATCAAAGAATATAAAAAGCGCGATACATCAAGAAAATTGAGCAGTGCACTTGCAATTACCCTGAACAAAGCATCTAGAGCGCAATGAATTTAGACAAGTTTGGCCATTACGTTCACAAGCGCTTACGATTGACAGAATATATTGATACTCTCAATGATTGTTTGGTGAAATCAGATACGGGATACTATGATTTAAAATTATCTAAATTAAAAGGTCTACCATCTCCAAATGAAGATGATGAAGCAGTGAATAAAGCTTATATGGATAAAACAGTTCAAGAACTAAGAAAAGAATTAAATAAAGTTCATAGTAACGTAAAGAATTATCTAAATAGTTTGGAAAAAGCAACATCGAATCATCTAAATACTTTATTTTATAGTAAAGCAGATATAGATAAATTAATTGAAATTAAATTAAACAAAAATGAGTAAAAAAGATATAGTTGATGAACTCCATAAAGCAGCAAGAAGAAATTTTCCACGTCGATTTACCATAATTAAAGGAATAGATGATTTATGGCAAGCTGATCTTATAGATTTACAGAAATATTCAACTTTTAACAAAGGATACAAATACATTTTAGTGGTAATAGACACCTTATCGAAGTACGTTTGGGCAAATCCTATAAAATCAAAAGAAAAAGAATGTGTTACAAACTCTATGCAAGATATATTGACAAAGTCATCGCGAAAACCTAAACATTTACAAACTGATTTAGGTAAAGAATTTTATAATAACACTTTTAAAAAAATATTAGATAAGTATAGTATAAATCATTATTCAACTTACTCTGTAAAAAAAGCTTCAATTGTTGAACGAGTAATACGTACATTAAAATGTCAGCTTTACAAACTTTTTAGCTTGCACGGTTGTTACAAATGGTTGGGACAAAATTTGAAATCAGTTGTAGATAACTATAACAATACTGTCCATCGAATAACAAAATTCAGGCCTGCTGATGTCAATAAAGGAAATCAGATGGCTGTTAGGTCTAACATTATAAAATCACAAACGCATAAGTTGGTTAAGAAATCTAAATTTCGAGTTGGAGATCAGGTTCGTATTAGTAAGTATAAAGGAGATTTTTATAAGGGCTATACCCCTAACTGGTCAACTGAAATATTTGTTGTAGTTAGGGTAAATCAAACAAATCCGACAACTTACCATTTGAAAGATAAAAACAATCAAAAAATTTTAGGGTCTTTTTATGAGTATGAATTACAGAAAACAAAATTTCCTGATCTTTACCTAATTGAAAAAGTTTTAAAAAGAAAGGGTAACAAACTTTTCGTCAAATGGTTGGGTCTGAGTAATGAAGAGAACAGTTGGGTGGATAAACAAGCCTTAATTTTGTAATATAAACTAAGTGCTATAACTACATACTATCACTTGAAGAATATCGATGAAGGAAGGAAGTAGTGTTATTAACGAGTTAATAAACAATTTACCGTTTGAGTTACATTTACCTGGATATCAATTTTGTGGCCCCGGAACAAAACTCCAGAAACGGTTACTAAGAGGTGATCGAGGTATAAATAAATTGGATGAAGCATGTATGTATCATGATATTGCTTATAACAACAGTGATTTGAACGTCCGACATAAAGCTGATTTAGAACTTTTAGATATGGCTAAGAAAAGGTTAAAATCAAAAGATGCAAGAAAGGGAGAAAAAGTTGCTTCATGGATTGTAAAAAATGCAATGAAAGCAAAACTTAAAGCCGGTGCGGGAGTCAGACCATTTACGTCAATTGTAAAAAAAATACAATCACAAATAAAAAAACTAAAGTGTAAAGACAATCGCTCTGCTATAAAATATGCATACGCAGCGGCAAAAAAAATGTTTATCAATAGAAAGGGAATACGATTACCTCGGTGTATTCCTATACCCAAAATCGGAGGTTTCTTACTTCTTATCCCAATTTTTGCTGGATTATCAGCTCTGGGATCGCTTGCTGGGGGTGCTGCAGGTATAGCAAAAGCAGTCAATGATTCTAAAATTGCACAGAAAAACTTTCAAGAATCTGAACGACATAATAAGATGATGGAAGCTGTTGCTATTGGAAAAGGGTTATATATTAAGCCTCATAAAAAAGGAGCTGGTTTATACCTAAACCCTTCAAAAAACTAAATAATCGGCTACCCAGACGCCCTCTTACAAATTTAGATATTTTGGAGCACGCTACTGACATTCCATACTTTCGAGGAGTTTTTATGAGAGATACATTACCTTCGAAACCAAGAAAAATTGAGTGTGCAATACTAAATCTCGATAGTTCTGATAATCCAGGAACTCATTGGGTAGCCTACGTTAAGCAAAATGACTACTGCGAATATTTTGATAGCTTTGGTAATTTAAAGCCACCATTAGAATTGATAAATTATTTAAAATACATGTCTATAAACTATAATTACGAACAGTATCAAACGTTTGGTACTATAAATTGCGGTCACCTTTGTCTAAAATTTTTAAGAGACTATTGGAAAAAAACATGTATATAAAGAATGAAATAAAAAATATTATCAGTACAAAAATGTCTTTCACTGTGTCAATAACTAGCAGAGGAGAATCTTTGATAACAAACTACTCCCCTACATTACAATTACAAGAAGAATATGAGTGTGGGCTCTTGTATTTTTCTACTTTTAACTCTATTCCTAATATTGACGAAAAAAACAATAAATTTTATTATGGCAAAGATGGAGTTATTGAAATACCTGAAGGATCATATGAACTTCAAGATATTTGTGATTTTCTAAAAAGTAACATTAAGAATGCAGTGTTAAAATTAACTTGCAATAACAATACATTAAAAACAAGAATTTACTGTTCTGAAGATGTTCACTTCGATAAGAATGATTCCCTTAGCAAAATTTTGGGATTTGGTCTGGAAATAGTAAAGGCTAATATAAGTACTGAGTCACGGTATCCTGTCAGCATTTTATCAACAACTATCGTGCGCATCGAATGCGATGTAATCAGCGGTTCATTCGTGAACGGGAAAGCAAGTCATATACTTTATTTTCCAGTCAACCAAAGTTCAATAAGTTCTATTAATATAAGATTGTTAGACGCTGAAAATAAGCCAATTAATTTACGTGGAGAAGAAGTACAGTTGTATTTACATTTTAGAAAAAAATGTTAAATTTCAATAAAAACCCGTCTTCATCTAGTGTTCTAGTCAGTTCTAAAAGATCATCTCATAAAGGAACACCGCCTCAGATAAAAAAAAAGCTAACCAAAAGCAATAAGGAATTTCTTAAACTAATTGGCTTGTTAAAATGAATATTTTAAATATATCTCAACCAGCATCATACGATAACAGTATTGAAAGTTTTGAATATCATTCATATAAACCGTACGTGACAAGTTTTAACCAGAATGATGAAATACGAATACCCATTAATCAGCAAGATTTGTACGTGCTGCCCGCACTCAGCAATTTGTATATTGAGGGCAGAGCGGATGTTTACAAGTATAACAGCACTACTAAAGAAAAAGAAACAGTGCCGAGTGTGCATTTTATAAATAACCCTGCGTTATTTCTTTTTCAAGACATTCGATATGAACTTAACGGGGTAGAAATAGACAAAGTTAAAAATGTTGGAATTACAACAACAATGAAGTCTTATCTATCGTTAAATGAAAATGAGTCCAAATGCGCAAAAGTTTGGGGATGGTCTACGACAGAGACCACTGCAAACAATGGAGTATTTTCCGCCTCTATACCATTGAATAAAGTACTAGGTTTTGCAGAAGATTATGAAAAAATCATAATAAATTGTAAACATGAGCTTGTACTATTGAGAAGCAACACAAATCTTAATGCCTTAAAATTAAATACAGATGAAGTTGTGGGGGATATAATAATAAGTAAAATTGTTTGGCGAGTTCCTCACATTAAAGTATCAGATCGCGAGAGAATTAATTTATTAAAGCATTTAGAAAAAGATCGTTCAATAACAGTGGCATTTCGTAATTGGGACTTGTACGAATATCCATTACTTCCCAAAACACGTAAACACACTTGGTCCATTAAAACTTCATCGCAAATAGAGAAACCAAGATTCGTAGTTATTGCTTTACAAACCAACCGTAAACACAATGCGGTAATGTCTATGGCTGAGTTCGACCATTGCAGCATACGTGACGTAAGAGTCTTTTTAAATTCAACATATTACCCTTATGAAGGACTGAATATAAATTTTGCAGACAATAAGTTTTCATTAATATATGAACAGTATGCAAGATTCCATCAGTCTTACTACGGACGTCGACCAGAGCCGTTAATGAGCCCAAAAGAATTTAAAGATATTGCTCCTTTATTTGTTATTGACTGTTCTCGTCAACACGAAACGTTAAAAGGATCAATCGACGTACGGGTTGAAATCGAAGCCGACCAAGAGATTCCTGATCAGACCGCTGCTTATTGTCTGATACTGAACGATTGTATATTTGAATACAAACCTTTGAGCAATATTGTAAAAAAGATATCATGAATGACAATACTATAATCGTGGATTTGCAAGGATTTAAAGATTTAAAAAATAAATTTATTATTAAAGAGTTGGCAATAGCAACTAAAGATCATACGCAAACATTCTTAATTAAACCGCCTTATACTTTTAAAACTCTATCAGATGAGGAAAAAAAGCAAGTTCGGTGGTTGGAAAGAAATCGTGGTATTACTTGGAGTGAAGGAGTCATTGATTATCGAGAATTTCGTAGAGTTATTAAACCTTATTTGAAAGACAAAAAAATTATTGTAAAAGGCCAAGAAAAAGTGAAGTGGGTGCAAGATCTATGCTGTAATAGTAATGTTATAGACATAAGTTATTCAAATATCCCTAATTTGAATACTCTGCATAGTCTTTTTTGTAAAGATTTGATTTCATACAACTGTTTTACTCATGTGAAGTACTGTGCTTTAAAAAATGTTCTATGTATTAAAAAATGGTGTTTTGAAAATAATGTAACTCTATAACTTGTTTAATTAAAGTTATAATAATATTTTAAAGTTATTTCAATGTTTGATATATTAAACTTATGATCTTATATATAAATAAATAAGTCAATTTTAATTAATTTGTTTTATTTAATAAACACAATCACGTAAACACTTACACAACAATCACAACTTAATTATCTAGATTATCTATAAATCACTTTCACTAAAAGTCTGAAATAATTTTCTTAGATATTTTTTTTATAATATTTTCGGTTTCTTCCATTACGTCATCGAATGCGTCCTTCACTACATATTGAGCGCTCAACAGTTCGCTATATCCATTATCACTTGATTCCAGCACTAGGATTTTCACTAATCGCGCACCTTTTCGTGGCTCCTTGCTAATAACATACGATTTATTGTACTTGGTTTTTCTCTTAGCAGCTACTTTCGGAACTTTTTTCGTTGAAGAACTCCCAACCGTCTGCAGTCCTATGTTCGGATACATTTCCTCAAAGCTTTCTAATGGATCTTGTGCGGCTTGGAAGAAAGTTATGTCATCATCGTCCTGGTCGATTGTTTTGCCTTCTTTAAAATAATCCATTCTGTAACAAATAATAAAGTTCACATTAGAAATTTAATTATGTATTAAAAAATATTTAAAATACATTATATACATAACAACTGGATACGTACCTCTCAATATTGTTTATTATGTACTAAAAGTAATTATTTCTGATAGATATGACTGCTCTGACACGTTATTGTATTTAGAATAACAAATTTTACCTTATAAATTTGTTACTAATAATAACTTGCTTATAAGCATTTCTTTCTACTGACCTACTAAATCGTATTACGACATTGCTTTTTATTAGGCAGCTAAAAAAGACCTTATGCACTTGTAATATAGGTACATATGAGGCTATATTCCTTTATTAATTTAATATTTATTTTTACACCGGATGTAACCAAATGGAGGAGCTCGATGGCGAAGCCACTAGCGCATTTAGTCTGCGATCTTGCTAGTTAAGCAACTTTCGCAATGCTGGGGCACTGGATGGGTGACCAAATTTTCAACTAAGTATTTTTACAGTCTTGTAGAATTATAACACTAAACATTATTAAATAAAACTACGATATATATTCCAAGTATTATTTATTTAAAAATATATTATTTATATAAAACTAACTAACTAAATTTTGAACTAACAATTACTAACGTAGAATTAATTACAATTGTCACTAACGTATACTAATAATCTATAGATGTATTCAGTTAATACAAAGTAAAATACTTAAAATTAGTACGTCACAAAATTTGTCATTAAAATTATGTAGATACATTTAGTTATAATCCATAATTCACACAACATTATTTGTATTAACACATATTGATAAACGTTTTACTTATTACTTAGGTACTTACTTACTTACTAACATGCGAAACTAAATTTATTTGTTCTACAGTAACACTCCTATCACCATTAGGCTGCAGTTAAAATAAACTTATGCAGTGTTAATTATGATTAAGAAAAAATTTAAATTTTTTATAAAATACTCGTAGAAGAATGTCCCCATGCCACACTGGAAATTTTGTCATCTAGTATGATTCTTTTATCATCATTGCTTGACAGAGCAACCTTATTCACACTGCGTGTAAATACTTCATGTTTTATAGACTTAAATAAAACATTTTTTCTGTGTACGATATCACCGCTGAACAATACATTCCTGTAATTTGATACTTGAAATTTTTTAACAACACATTTTTTAATACCTTTGGCTTTTTTGATAGTGTGATGTTTTGTTTTAATACAATACAGCTTAGAACGTAAACCTACAAATTCTGTTATTATTTTTCCACTCATTTCGTCTTTAAATAATCCGGGAACTTTTTTATTAATTAATGGTAAATCATATATGTTGTTTTTATCATAGTTACTGGTATCAAAGTTATCTAAAAACATATTTTTTATATCGCGATAAAAGTCTTTGCATTGAATAGTGTAAATGAAGCTGTCAGTGTCAGTATAACACAGTTCAACGCGATCTCCGTATACAGGCTTTATTTTAGAATAATGAAAGTCGTACATATGGCATTTAGACAGCTCTAAGACTGTAAATCCAATGTAAATTGGTTTATCAAGAACTATTTGTTCAGGTTTCATCTGAACGGCTACTAGATTATCTGTAAAAATTGAAGCACTGTGGAAATTTGGTCTAGAAATCAATTTGCTTGCAGAATTTTCTTTTTTTGTAACATTATTTCTATCAGTCCAAAAATTAACAAGTTTCACGGTTACCCTTTTCTCGTTATTTTCCAGTGTTTTACCGAAAATACTATTATTTAGTAATTTAAAAAAGTCTTGCTCGAAAGCGGATTTAGTCTTTTGACGGAGCTTAGTATTGAGATCTATATATTCTTTTAAGTAACAACTTTGTTTAAATGTTATAACACGATGGATTTTTCTTAATATTAAACCATGTTCTAAACACTTTTTTAAATGTACATAGTGTATAACGTAATTGTATTTATCAAACAAGTTAGGTATTAGTTTTTTATTGACACTATTTGGAGGTATACATTTCTCCGGACAAAACGGGAAATCATTATGACTATGATGTAAGTGCTGTGGGTAGATTAAATCTACTTCAAGTATGTATCCGTTTTCAGCATCATCCCGTACTGACGTTATATCTAAAGCATTGATTTCAAACTGATCTAAGAATCTAAAATTAGATTGAGGTAATGGTTGACACATACTAAATCCATATAAGTTGTTACAATCTATATAAACGATGTAGGAGTCCGGCTTTTTATGATCATAATCAGAAATATATCTGTGGTTTGCTTTAGCAAATCTTTTTGAACACATGCAGACGCCACCTCTTATACCACTCTGGATCATGCGCACCATGGCGAGATCATCAAGTAGTTCTAGTTTTACCCCTGTCTTTAAAAGCATAGCGTCGAATGACAAGCTTGGTGCAGTAAGATAGAACGCTGCATCCAGCTGATAATGACTTTTACAAGCCTTACGAAAATTTTCAAATATATCTGTTAATAGGAGAACATCTGTTTTTAAGTATAAATCAGTATATTCGCCCAAATTTCTTATTTTAATAAGATTCCATATCAATTTAGCATGTTCGTAATCAGAGTCAGTAATTCCTTCGTCAGTGAGTGAATTATAAAAATTATCTTTAGAAGGCAAAGACTTTTCTTTATACTTCTGCCAACCAGTCATGTAATCGTAAGGATAAATACCTTTTCGCGTTAGTAAATTAAAATGAATATCGTTTGGATAGTAAGACCGTAAATGTACAAATTGTTCCTCGGATATTGTTTTGGCTAGTTTGTCTAGACTTGTACTTAAGAACTTGAAAGAGTCTACAAAACGAAGCTGTATGTATTCTCCTTTAGAAATTGGGATAAATTTTGTGAAAGATATGTATTTTTCTTTCGTTTGAGGAATTATTTGTATAGTTCCTGGGGCTTCACCTAATTTTTTAATAAACAAATGAGCATCATATCCAGATAAGTTGTGGAAAAAAATTGGAACGAACTTAGGAAGTTTAAACTGCAAATTACAATAATTATGTGCGGCACCGCGATATCGACCTGTAAGATGGCAATGGTCTCGTACTCTATCACCCAACAATAATTGTTGACAAATATAACAATTAGAAGCCATCAGAAATTCCTTAGCATCGTTTTCGTTGAATACCATTGGAACAGTTGAACTCAGAACTTTATGTATTTCGTTCATATCGCGATACAAGCACTCAATAAACTTATCAACGCAGG
Organism: Eudonia mercurella; assembly: GCA_963082485.1. Lineage (NCBI taxonomy): Eukaryota > Metazoa > Arthropoda > Insecta > Lepidoptera > Crambidae > Eudonia > Eudonia mercurella. Next base: position 14,207,594 of record OY720023.1, on the reverse strand, counting down.
CTGGTCCGCGGTAACTAACATAGCGATTGTAGCTTTGATCAAATTCACAAACAATATGGTAACCAAATGCCACAGGTACATGGTGCTGTAAAGTCGTTGTACTTTCTGAATCAACAAATTCATATGGCTCTAAGAATGTCTCAAAATCTGCATATATAACAAAAGGTACGCTTTGTTTACGATTAAAATTTTTAAACTGTATGATAGCACCTTTTTGCGGTAAAATAGTTCTAACACCACCGCACAAGTGACTTATACGCTCTTCACTAGATTTAAAAAATAGTAAACAATTTTCACACAAAAATATTTTTCCATGATGTTTCGTAATTTGCGTTCTAATTAAACGAGACAAATCATTAATCAAACAAAAGTGAGACTTATCCCCTTGCTCAAAAAATAATAAATGTATTAGTTTTTTTTCATTGTTTTTAAAATTTTCTGACTTGTATAACGGTCCTACAACTATTTTGCTATTTTTTAACCCATAGATATTAATACATATTTTGGGATTATTTTGTTCAAAGATTTTAATATCTGAAAAATTTATTGGAAATTTTAAACCATTAATATTTAAAACATCCGTGAAGTTAGGATAAGACGATACTCTATTAGGATACCTTTTAGCAGGATATAAAGCCGCTACCACACTCCATAAAAAACAGTGATGATCGTTACGAGTATTTTTAATATTTATACATGCTTTTTTGTTTTTAATAAATTTTGGTAGTTCTATGAAACTTGAGGCAGACAGTGGATCATATTTATTAACATTTAATTCTAAATGAGAAGTACTTATAAAAGCCCATCCACTGTCACGATCCTGAAATTCCTCAACTCGTGTCTTTAGCTTTTTAAGTATAACAGATATAATTGTATCAAAGTCATAGTTAGAATGCAGACTATAATTTTTGGTGGCGAAAGACTTAGTTTCCTGTGTGTCATTTTTAAATAACGTAAACAAACAATAAAGTTCAAAGTTAACTTTAATAGAAATATGTTGTTGTAAAGATCTATCTAAAATCTTTTTTATTAATTGAGACATATTACTAAAAAAACTATCTATGGAGTTCAACTCCTCATCACTTCTAGCTACTACCCTATAGCTTGCAATGCGACTGCGAAACGCTGTTTTAATGACCTCTATGCCACCATCATTTAGTTGTGAAAGACAATTATTTTTATGTGCATTGCTACGCAAATGTCCTATCCATTTTACTTTGTCTACATTTATATTACACCCTGAGCAAAAGGGCATTTTTATTACTTACTTCTGAACTAATGTACAAAAAAGAAAAAAAAGAGTTTTACTATTATTATTAAATTTTTTGTCAGAAGTATGAAATATAAGTGTCCTATTAGCCTAGTAGATATACTAACTGTAGAATAATGGTGTAGGAGTTTACTGAAGTACTCTATACTAATAACATAATAAGTAAAAGTAATATAACGTATAGTAATAATAAAAGTATTAAGTGCTTAAATGATATTTTTTATTAAAATAAGGAAAACAAAACTATTTATCCGCATAAAATACCGGTTGAGCGTCGTTAAACAAGGTATGCACACTGCGCATAAATTTTTGAAGGTAATTCCAATGCGTCTCCTCTTTGTCGAGCTGCACCTTCAGCGAGACGAGAGCTTTTTGCCACCGATTCTGTGGTGGTACCTTTCTCACCTCGCTGGTATTATACACCTTGACTTCCACGTAGTACGGCGCCTCTTTGTCCGTAACGATGCGCTGCACTGATCCTGTTGCGACGCGGCTCCGGAGCACCGATTTGATGGTATCAGGATTGGATCGGTTGGTGTTTGAAGCACACGCCTCCTCTCCTATGCCAAACAAGTCGAGCTCTTCTTGCTCCTTCGCCTTTTTAGAACCTCTGTAAAAAGAAAACAGCATTGGTTATTATGGTTATTATAATTAAATAATGTCATCCGAAAAACTAAGTCTTAATATGCAAGAACAACAATCGATGCGATGTTATACCTATATACATATATATACATATAAATTAATAGTAATTAAAGGAATAATAAATCTTACCTCGATAAATTGTCTGAATGTGTGGGTGTGGTAGTTTTTCGCTTTTTTGCGACTGATGACACGCTCGACGTCGATGTCGCCGCTGTAGACTTCGACTTTTTTGGCCGAGATACCACCTCAGCTTCTTGCTCGGAGAAGTATTCGGAGTCCGACCTGAAATATTAAAAAATTAATATCTAGTACCAAACAGTAACGGAGCATAACAAACAACACATCGCTAGTCATTAGTTACTACAAAGGTAACGCAAAACAAAATATTTAAAAAACACTCAGAGTGCCTAGAGTGAGTTCTGTTTACTACCCGTATTCATTCGATTACGTTTACGAAAACGAAATTAGTATGGAATTCCATACTAATTTCGTTTTCGTTCAATTGAAGCAGCGCCTCCTGGCGACATACGAAAAGAGTTAGGATTTTGCCATACAAATTCGTTAACGTGATCGAATGGTGACTGAAACTCGCACTAGGCACCCAGAACCTGGCCGTACGAGCGGCGGCGGAGGCGCGGCGGCGCAAATTAATGTAAAACGTGATAAAGCCATTGAGAGCAAACAAAAAACGCTTACCTTAGCTATTGCTTGTTTAGGGGAAACCATTACGCTTCTCATGTCATCAAAAGACAAAGACAATACTTTACTTAAAATGTTGATGGATGCAGCTCGAATCGCTTGCGATTGTCAACATGCTGACAGTATTACTCGAAGAAAGTTTGTAACGGGAGGTCTCAAATCGGAAATGAAATAACAACTACAAAACATCAAAGTAGATAAATTTCTTTTTGGCGAGAACCTAGCTGAAGTTTTAAAATCCGCAAAGGCTATCTGCAAAACTGGTTCCGATTTAAAACCGCCAGCACCTAAGCCCTTAATTAGAAAGCAAATGCCCAGTACATCCAGTTTTGTTCCAAGGCATTTAAACTGGCAGAATCCGGGTCCGGTCCGCAGGCCGACCGGCCCACCGAGGATGAGACAGCCTGCACCGACCTCGATGCACAATCGGCCATTCAACTCCTTGAGGCAGTCGCAGCATCCTCAGCAGCGACCGGGCAACATGCGCCGCTAGACACGGTAAAGCCAGCAGGTAGACTTAGTACATTTTACGAACAATGGTGTATGGTCACTAATGACCCAATTATTTTGTCGTACATTCAAGGCTATAAAATTCCTTTTTCTAGGCCACCTATCCAAACTTCCAATTTTATTAACCGGGTGTATTCAGACACGGAAAAATCAATTTTTAATGATGTCATTAATAAATTAATATCAATAGGAGCCATTTCAAAATGTTCGGCTCGTTATGACCAATATTTATCCAATATTTTCGTAATACCCAAACCAAACGGTAAAATGCGATTTATTTTAAATTTGAAGTCTTTAAATAAATTTATCGATACTAACCATTTTAAATTAGAAGACCTGAGGACGGTTCTAAAACTTGTATCCAAGGATTGTTTTTTATGTAATCTAGATCTAAAAGACGCCTATTTCTTAATTAAAATACATGAAGATTTCCGAAAATACCTCAGATTCAAATTTGAGAATTCTATATAATATGAATTTAACGTTTTACCGTTTGGCTTAAATACTGCTCCTTACGTGTTCACAAAAATTATGAAACCGGTCGTTAAATTACTTAGAACATGTGGCTATATATCTACAATATATTTAGATGACCTGTGTTTGATGGGCTATGATTATAAAGCATGTCTTGAAAATTTGCAACAAACTAAAAAACTTCTTACATCACTAGGATTTATCATTAATGTTGAAAAAAGTAGCCAGGAACCATCGAACACATGCAAATTTTTGGGTTATGTTTTAGATACAAAAAAATTCCAGGTCTCACTACCAAAAGAAAAAGAAAATAAAATCAAACTAGAATTAGACAAATTTTATAATTTAAAAAACTGTAAAATCAGAACATTTGCTAGTTTTGTAGGTCTGTTGGTATCAGCCTGCCCGGCTGTAGAATACGGGTGGCTATATACTAAGCTTTTTGAAAGAGTTAAATACCTTAATTTAAAAGAATCAAATGACTATGATAATATTATGGCCATACCCAAGACACTCCATTCTGATTTCGAATGGTGGAAACGTTCAATTCAGAACGCAAATTGTAAAATTAAAGCTGACAAGTATGACCTCGAAATTTTTTCAGATGCCTCAACTACGGGGTGGGGTATAGCATGTGGAAATAAGAGTGCTAGTGGTCTTTGGAGTTTAGATGAACGCAAAAAGCACATAAACTATCTTGAAATTTTAGCTGCTTTTATTGGCCTTAAAATATTTACAAGAAATGTTGCAAATTCCCAGATTCTTCTTCGTATAGACAATACCACGGCTATATCCTACATTAATCGTATGGGAGGCATCCAGTTCCCACATTTAAATGATGTTACAAAACAAATATGGCAGTGGTGCGAACACAAAAAATTATTTTTGTTTGCATCATATATTCGTTCATCAGAGAACAAAATTGCTGATGAAGAATCAAGACGTACACATCCGGATATTGAATGGCAGCTTGCGGACTATGCTTACAGAACAATAGTTGCAAAATTAGGTATTCCAAATATAGATTTATTCGCAAGTCGAATTAATACAAAGTGCCCTACCTATGTTTCGTGGCATAGAGATCCAGATGCGTACGCTATAAATGCCTTTACCATTTCATGGACAAATTTTAATTTTTATGCCTTCCCTCCTTTTACCATGATATTAAAGTCATTAAAGAAAATAATCACTGATAAAGCCGAGGGTATAATGGTGGTACCTCAGTGGCCTACACAACCGTGGTATCCTATTTTTAAGAGGTTACTTAAATCCGAACTGGTTGTATTTCAAGCTGAAGAGAATTTAATTGTATCGTCTCATTCCAGTTGCCGCTACATGCACTCAACGATTACCCTGGTGGCAGGAATATTGTCCGGGAAGCGATTATAAGAAGAGGTATTCCACACGAATCCATAGATATACTATTAAATTCTCTCTCTGATAATTCGTACAAACAATACGAAGGGTGCTATAAAAAGTGGTTCACTTATTGTAAAGATAATAAGTTGAACATATATGATGTGTCAATTCCTATTGTAATAAAGTTTTTAACACTTGTGTACAATGAAGGAGCCCAATATGGAACACTGAATTCTTATCGATCAGCCTTAGCGTTAATTTTGCAAAATAAAATTTCAGAAAATGAGGATATGAAAAGATTCTTCAAGGGTGCTTTTCGGTCTAGGCCTCCAAGGCCCAAGTACGATGAAACCTGGGATACATCTCTGGTTTTAAATTATCTTAGTCAATGGTATCCTAATGAAAATTTAAGCATGGCTCAAATTTCAAAAAAGTTGATTTGCCTCCTTGCCCTTGTTACAGCTCATAGAGTGCAAACTTTCTCAAAGATTAAAGCTAAAAATATTGAAGTAGGAAGGTCTCAAATAAAGATTAAAATTCCAGATTTAATAAAAACCTCCAAGCCAGGTTCAACTCAACCGATTTTGATTCTTCCCTTCTTTAATGAAAAACCAGAGATCTGCCCAGCAAAAACATTGCAAGCTTACCTTGAAATAACACAAATTTATAGAGGCAACAGTGATCTTCTCTTTCTAAGTTCTAACAAGCCTCATAAACCAATTGGTTCACAAACCCTATCGAGATGGATTAAAGATGTTTTAAAATTAAGTGGAATAGACACATCTAGGTTCACTGCTCATAGCACCCGTCATGCAGCGACGTCAGCTGCACATAAATTAGGCGTTAATATTGATCAAATCAGAAAATCTGCGGGCTGGAGTCCTAGTTCGCATACTTTTGCAAAATTCTATAATAGGCCTATTATTAATGAAAGTAATTGTTGTATGGGTAGAACTATTTTAGTTGAGTCGCTAAATAAGTCCAATCATTAATTGTTAAATTTATCATTTTTTGATTGTTGAAATACATACAAATGTAAAGGATGGTTTTAAAGTATTTTATTACCTATCATATTTTACGATTACTGTCTCTAAACATCTACATGTGTCCTATATGCTAATCTCGAGAACGAAGCTTGAAGTATAATTAGAGATTAAACGAACTTATCTGTAAGTTAAGTTCTATCCTAATTATACGAAGGCTTCGTTCGAAGAGATTAGCATCCCACCCACCCATTCGAATTCTCTACTACCCTATTCATCGTAAAATATGAAAGTCATACATAGCTCTAAACTTAATGAAAAAGATGGCGTTCGGATGGAGCGACTTCAGTGGATATACCCTCATACTAAAAATAAAAAATAAAATAACAAGAGTAAAATCGAGGAATTTAGATAAACGTATTTAAATTTCTCAAAATAGTGTATGGAATGGTATGTGCTACGCGTTACTACATGTGTCCTATATGCTAATCTCTTCGAACGAAGCCTTCGTATAATTAGGATAGAACTTCACTTACAGGTAAGTTCGTTTAATCTCTAATTAATTAAACAAAAACTTAAAACTAGTAATATGGGCAAAGGCGGTCTTATCGCTACAAGCGATCTCTTCCAGACAACCTTTGGTAAGAAAATCTAAGAAAGAGATAGAGGAAGTGCGCTAACATTAAATACATAAGTACAAATAATACCCTTCACACACATACATACATACATACATACATACATACATACATACATACATACATACATACATACATACATACATACATACATACATACATACATACATACATACCTACTTAAATAAAAAATATATACTTAAAAAAAAATACTATAACAATATGTTACTAGCAGTTGACTGTAGTAGTAAATGCTTGTGCAGTTTGGATTTAAAAGTTGAAAGTGATTTAGAATGACGGATTTCAGGCGTTAGTTGGTTCCAAAGAAACGTAGCTTTCACTGTAAAAGAGTCCTTAAAATATACAGACCGAGTAAAAGGAGGCTTTAGGACATTATCAGTATTTGACCTGAGATCCCTGTTGTGATCCACCCCGAGAAATCGGAAACACTCCTTGAGGTAAGAAGAAGTACGAGGATCATACAGTACGTTAAAAACAAGAGTGAGAATATGTTCTTCACGACGCAACCTAATAGGAAGCCACTCAAGCTTTTGCCTGTATTCAGACACATGGTCAAACTTACGCAAACCGTAGATGAACCTGATGCAGAGATTTTGGAGGCGTTGTAGTTTGTTGAGTAGGTCCTCATTTAAATCAATAAGGCAGACATCAGCATAGTCTAAGATCGGTAAAAGGAGAGATTGCGCAAGTTCAACCTTGGTCTTCACAGGAAGCAAGTTTTTCCACCTCCTAAGCGACCCAGAGGCCGCAAACACTTTCCGACTTATTTCCGATACATGTGGAGCCCACGAGAGGGTGCAATCGAAAAGAACTCCTAGATTTTTGGCAACGTTACCATAAGCCAGTGTGACACCGTTGAGCATGTGCGGAGGGATAGACAACTTATTTAACTTAGCTATCTGTTTTGAGCCACCGATGATGATAGCCTGTGACTTGTTGGGGTTGACCGTTAAGCCATGGGTTCGACTCCATTCATAAATTGTCGCAAGGTCAGCATTGAGGCTAGCGATCATATTCGTAATATTATCGACGGAGGCTTGAGAATAGATTTGCAGGTCGTCAGCATACAGGTGGAATTGACAAGAAAGGAGTGGAGTGAGAAAAGGCGCGGCGGCGCCGGCGCGGCGGCGCCGGCGCGGCGATCTGGCGGCAGTAGAATGTAGTACCTACTCTAGCAATAGAGATAATTCAACATAGGTAATTAGTACTTACTTACATGTTCTTTTTAAACCGCAGGATGATCACTTTGGGCCTTGATCACTATGATGATCAGCATGACAGCAGGACTGCTGAAGGTTAATTGCTTCGGAGAATAATAACACACTAATTGTCTAAAACGATTGTACCTTGGTTTTTATTTAAAAAAAAATACATAAGTCATCAAAATTTATAATTGTTGCAGTGCCGTATTCAGTTATCAATTTTAAATGTCGAAATTTATTTACGCTTGATACGTCTCTGGCGTGACGTTAATATTGCTATTAGGGCTGTGACGATATAATGATTCCTGATTTACTATTTCTTTAACTTATTACCGTTTTATTATTTTAATAATTAGAAAATGCTGTCGCTGTATTTTAATTAGCTTAAAAACTTATTTCATGGAAATGTATTTTCAAAATAATTAATAATAATAATAATAATAATATAATAATAAATTTATTTCGATAAAAAGTTTTGCGTTACAGTAGTTAGTGGCCGGAGTCTCCTTTTAAGCAAAAGATTACCTGTTCCAGGGGACTCCGCTCTTCCATTCCTTACATTATTTTGCTTATAGTTAAAGTTAGGAAACTAATAATTTACGATTAACAACTTGTGTGTACTTAAAATAATTTGTTACAAACTTAAAAAGAGATTTTTAAAGTTAATTGTCTGTGTGTGTGGGTGTGTGTGTGTGTGTGTATGAGTGTGTGTGTGGGTCTGTGTGTGTATGTGTTTGTGTATGCGTATAAGTATATACATATAAGAAGATATATATATTATATTATATAACAGGAAAAACATATACCAATATAAGGCATTATTTTATTTGTTGTAAAAACAGCTCTGTCGTATCGTAATCAAGCGATTGTAACCATGCACGTACTTGCTTTTTACATTCTTTATAATGTTTGGAAAAAATGTCTAATTCCTTATTTATTTTATTGTAAATTCTGGCCGAAAGACTATTATACTGCGAAGTAGCAAACTTTGTGGTTGTTAATGGAATTATAGCTACATTACATTTTCTTCTACTTATTTTTTTATTTGCAACGTACGGTAAATTCTTGTGCTTTTTCAAAACTATACGTATTATAAATAGTTTCCTTACTGAGAGTAAACCACAGTCAATGTAAAGTTGGTCAGTAGGATACCTAAAGCGTTTGAAATACATTGTTTTTAACAGCGCCCGCTGCGTGCGCTCAATTTCTATAAACTTAGTTTTTGCCGCACCTCCCCAAATAGGAATGCAGTACGTCAAGATCGATTCAACTAACGCAATGTATAATCTATTCAAGAGATTACAATGAAAATCTCGATCCATATTAGATTTGTCATCCCTTGGGACCACATGTCTTAGTGAACGGAAGATCCATATCAATTTCCTCACTCTTCCAGCCAGTTGGTCAAGATGGGGATACCAAGAAAGCCTCTGATCCAGAACGACACCTAAATATTTGTAGAAGGTGACTTTTTCAATAAGTGGACAAGTACAGTTGATATTATTAGTGTCATTACAGTTGTGAATCTTTACACTAAAGTTGTCAGTTGGCTGATTATTGTCATAGATACTGTAACATGTGTATTTGGTTTTGGTAGTGTTTAGTGATAGTAAATTATTTTTCAACCAAGTAGATATTTGAGCCATTCCTGATTCAGCACTATTTCTTACAGTTTCCCAGGAGTTAGAAGAGAAGACAACAGCGGTATCATCGGCGTACGAGAAAATGTTGGCGTTATTGATTTTTAACTTACACAAATCATTGATATATATAAGGAATAAAGTAGGACCTAACACACTGCCCTGAGGTACGCCGTATGTTATCTCTGCATCTTCACTAGAATACTGTTCCAGTTTCACTCTTTGTTTTCTATCAGAAAGATAATGTTCAAACAGAGCTAATGGCATACCCCGAATTCCAATGTTTTGCAGTTTGTTCACAAGGATAGGGACGGAAACTGTGTCAAAAGCTTTTTTGATATCCAGAAACACAGTTAGACATTTCTTCTTTTTATCGATGTGTTCTGTTACTAAAGTGCTTAAAGCAGTTACGGCATCTTCTGTGGATATACCTTTCCTAAAGCCATATTGTGAAGGAGCCAGAATGTCATATTTATTTAAAAAGTTAAGTAGGCGATTGTTTAATAATTTTTCCAATATTTTTGAAATACTAGGTAGTATAGATATAGGCCTGTAGTTATTAACATCTGTTCTATCCCCACCCTTGTGAACTGGAGTAATGATGGATTTTTTAAGTGAAGCAGGGAAAACGCCTTTGGCAAAGCAAAGGTTGGCAAGGTGGGTTATGATAGGAACTATATCATTTCTAATGAATTTTAAATACTTGGTAGGGACCTCATCCCAGCCTGGGGCACTATTAGATTTGAGGCTCATCAAGATACTATCAACTTCTTCACAATCTGCGTTTAAAAGAACAAATGAATTTATCAGTGTAGGTTGTGTATTAATTGGGTCACTGAAAGTACACAATTGAATAGGTTGAATCTGTTGGGCAAGTTGTTTCCCAATACTTGCAAAAAAATCGTTAACAAAGTTTGCTGATTCAGGTGGTGAATTTTTGGCATTCAATAAATCTGTGTTCTTTGTTTTAGTTTCATTTGTATATGTGATTTTTTTTATATTCTTCCAAAGTGATTTATTGTCAGAGACTGATTTTGAAAGTAGCTCTCTTTCATATTTTCGTTTAATTTTTTTTATTAAATTATTACAATAATTTCTATATCTAGTATAGGTTATTTTTAGAACTACGTTATGTGGATCTTTTTTAAAATTCTTTTGTAATTTATTTCTATTATTTATGCATCTTAGAATACCAGTGGTAATCCACGGTTTTATAATACGTTTGCTCTTTGGTATTTTAACAGTAATTGTATTACATTTAATGGATTCCGTTAGTCTTTGCAATAGAAGATCAGTTAACACGTTAGGATCATTGCAGAAGAGTAACTCGGCTAATTTTAAAGTTTGTAGATATTTCCGAGCTTTTTCGAAGTCTATCAAAGTTTTGGTCTTGTTTGATTTATAACCGCTTTTAATTTTGGACAAGCACAAGAATGTAGTAAGGTGGTCTGTGGTAGTTGTATGCATTATTGCAATAAAAGCCGAAACTTTTTTTCGATCAATTTTTAACATAAAGTGGTCCAGACATGAGAGTTCTCTAGTAGGTAATGTGTGACCAGGAAGTATACTAAATTCCGAAAGCATGTTAAGATAATTAACTCTGTTCCTGTATTCCTGAGCGGGCTCTGGATCTTTTGGTCTTAGATTGATATTAATGTCTCCAGTTATTACCACATTCTTATGCTTCACAATTGTTTCAAGATGCGCAGTAAGAGAATTCAAAAATATTTCAGCATTTGTGTTCGAAGGAGAGCGATATATACATAAAAGTATATTGTTAAATATATCTACCTGAACACAAGAGGCATGTGATAATTTTATCTCCTTCACTTTAGCTTTTAATGACGACTTAATATAAACAGTAACTCCATCATTTTGATTATATTGATTAGTAGTAAAATATGAATCGTAATTAGGTATTTGTGGAATAGGCTTTCTATCATCAAGTCTACATTCGGTTAGAACTAATACATCTGGTTTAAAATTGAAGCTCGAGATAGTTATTAAAAAATCATCAAAGTTACGATATATACTTCGTATATTTTGTGAGATGATAGTTAGATCATTCTGTTTTACATGTATGTGATCGACTAGATCATCAGTGTCACATTCAAGAGCACGAGCTATTTCTAGTTTGTCTATTTCTTGTATGTTTTGCAAGGACTCACCCATTTAAAAATATATTATACACGAAATTTATTATATATGTCAATCCATTGTATGCGTTATTTGTCATAGGTGTTAGAGAATGCTTGTAATAGCGAGAGGACGTAAACTTAAGATTATATATATTAAAAAGTATATCGTTACCTTTCACATATTTGCATTTTATATAGAAGTATACTGTATGTTGTTTATTTGTATTAGTATAAAATATGTATGTGTAAGTGTAGTAAAAGTGAGTGTGTGTTATTATAAGAGTACAAATTATGAGCTTTGTTAAAGTAAAGCACTGATAGAACAAAATTATAACAGCTAAATAGATTATTACAGTACGCAAAGACAGAGTATGTAGACTCAACATACACTTTAACAACTGATATTGTAAACAATGCCTAAGTACGAATAGTCATTGTTTTAAGAGAAGCTGATGTACTTGATCTTCACTTCTAATGATGATGATCGGCGAGTGCTCATCTTTCCTTACATAAACTTTGCCGTAGGAAGTCCAGCAAAATTTATAGGCATTGGATTTGGCAAGGTCCCTGGCGAGGAAATACAGACGAGAACCTTTCTGAGTTAGATGTTCGGATAGAAAGATGGGTGTCTCTTCTTGGGCTCTAAAGCCTAAGTGCTTAGCGCACAATTTGGTCTTATTTCTTGTGTTAAAGACCTTCGCCTTTTTCAGAAATTCAGTTTTAATAAGCGTGGATCCAATTTCTATAACGATTGGAGTGTTTTGTTTTTCATTGTTCTTTCCACGTACTCTATAAATATCCTTAACATCCAATTTATCTATCTTACAGTCTATATTCTGTGATAAATTCATTACCATTCCAACCAGATCTTCTTTAGTTTCATTATTTTTTCTTGGCACATTTTTTAGTTCTATGTTACTTTTTCGATTTCCTTGTTGCATGTCCTCAATCTTATTTTCCAATAATATAATATACTTTTTGTCTTCTTTTACTTGGTTCTCTAGTAAATCTATTTTCTTTTTGAATTCTTCATGTTGAGCCGCTAAGAATGTAACAGTGCTCTCTATGTTGCTGTTCGAATGTTGAATTTCTTTTAGAGTCGAGTTTATCTGTTGAAACTCGTTTTCTTGTTTATTTGCAAAAAGCGTCATCATTTTTTTCATTTCTACTCTAATATCAGACAACTGAGTGGTGATTGAGTCGTCCATATCTTCATAACTCCTTTTGGTGCGTTGGAATACATAGCTAGGCGGAGTTTTGAGACTAGTGCCGATCACGTTTATTTCAGTATCTGACACAGATTTATCCATCTTTGGGTCCATTTACAGTACTAAAAACCGATTATTAATTTCCGATTTATAAGTTCAAAATTTGGTTTTCACTTGGACCAATACCTTATTTAGATACCGCGATCGCTACCGCTTATGAGTTGTGGCAAGCAACAGATGACTGACGTACCGTACGTACTTACGTGAGTGTGACGCATGCGCCGCGTAGCTTGCAGACTGATGTTGTCACCGTTGGGCGTGCGTTGTCTCGTTCTTACGACTGGTACTTTGCGAAGCTGTAGATGTAGCTAGCGGACGACTATTTCGGCCCGATCAAGCTCTGCCTACTTGGCTCAACGGATAAGACGCCGCCACTCACCCAAGAAATCCGGGTTCGAGTCACGCACGAAATATAAAATATTTTTCGTAATTTCTTCCGGTGTGGGGGCTCCAAAGACGTCTTGGCGCAGTCAGTCTCAACACAGGGCGAAGTCCGAGGGAAATAAAATTTTAAAAATTTATTTACTAAATAAAATCGCACACGTCCGATCACTTTAAAGGCCGGAGCGGAAGAGGATTATAACATTAACTAATATACTTCGTGTTAATATAAATTAAATAATTAATAAAATAAATAATTATTAACTGTAAGTAAGAGCACATTGGAAGACAATACGCTAAATCTTTAATCGAGTTACAAATAATTGCATCCCCAAAAAAGACAACAGTCATGGATGAGAATGAAAATAATATTATAGTAAACTATATCTGTTGTTCTATGTAGGTATGTATTTCTCACTCATCTAACGCACTCGATTTATGTACTTAATGCATGTGTATGTCTATGTTTACTATATCAGTTGTAATCATATAAACATGCAGGTGACAACCCTAATGCACCAGCCGATGACCGCTAAGTTGCCGACGCTGCAAGGCGCCCCGCGCACCGCGCCGCCACCGTGCGCGTTGCTATATTGCTTAGGTATACAATATACAACAACTTGCTGATCTATCATTTCGTGGAAATATTCCTCGATAGTTATGAATGACCTAAAAAAACAACATTAAAGCTGTGTAGAATCATGTAAGTGACAAATTCATGAAATATATGAGAATATACGTAATAATATTATTGATTTATAGAATTTTGATTTCTCAGACAAAATGGAAAAGATAAGCTTATACTTTTTTATAATTTAACATAATATTATTAACATGTACGACTAATTATTAGTGTAAGATACTTAGTAATTAATATACAATATGATTTGCAATACCCTTGCAGGGTCATAAGTTGAGACTATTAGTATAAGATCACCACCTATGTACACTTATGAAGCAATAAATGTTATTATTATTATTATTATTATAACTTTACAACATTTACTCATAAAATAATTATAAACAATAATAATAATAATAATAATATTAATAATAATAATAAGAAAACAAAGTTGTTAGATGAAATTGCTTAGAGAAATAAGCAGCTGGATAGTACATTATTGTCCTTGTAAGTATGTTTATATGGTTGTAGTTATATATTACAAGGTTTTTCAATAGCGTTTTTTCTAAGAATGAAGTATTTCAAATTTGATTTTTTTATACAAAACTTTGCTATTTCATTGATATAATTTATCCGTCTCTTGAAATACCAGCCCTAAAGAAATGGTTTCCTGAAAAAATATTATTCTTTGCTTTTCCTGTAAACCAGCCTTTGCCAGTTACCTTATTTCACATTACCATAGTCGTCGTGTTAGCAAAGTTCAGTATAGTTTCAAGCAATGCAAGTGATCAGTAGTCATTTATTCTAAGTTAAGTATCATACATTAATGAGCAGACTTAATTATTTACCTACTAAGTTTTGTGATGTGGTGATGTGGTGGTGATGTGGTGTGGATCAATCTAGTTAAAAAGGTTATTTTTATTTTATTTTTATTTATATTATTAAGAACAACATCAGCTTATTAAATATTTTTTATTAGTAGATATTGTACTTCTAAAGCTAATGACAGTTATCCACGTAAAGTGATATAAAAAATTTGTAAAAGATATATTTTCAGTTCGAAGCATTGACACATTATGTATATTATATTACATGCAGTTTATGGTATTACATGAACCAATCTGGTCTCAAACCTACTGAAGTAGCTAATTTGTAGTGTAACACGTGTCAACCTCGTTGTAAATGTATTGAACTTCTTCGAAACAGTTTATTGTATTACATGAACCAATCTGGTCTCAAACCTACTGATGCAGTTGATTTGTGGTGTGGTACTAGTTAATCGGGTCGTAAGCTAGATCTTACAAACTTAGGTTAAGTTTATGGTATTACACGAGTCAATCTGATCTCAAGCCTAATGAAGCAGCTAATTTGTGTTGTAACACGTGTCAACCTCGTTATAAATGGTGTTGAACTTCTTAGAAACAGTTTATGATATTACATGAACCAATCTGGTCTCAAACTCACTGACGCAGTTGATTTGTGGTGTGGTACGGGCTAATCGGGTCCTAAGCTAGATTTTACAAACTTGGGTTAAGTTTATGATATTACACGAGTCAATCTGATCTCAAACCTACTGAAGCAGCTAATTTGTGTTGTAACACGTGTCAACCTCGTTATTAATGGTGTTAAAATTCTTCGAAACAGTTTATGGTATTACACGAACCAATCTGGTCTCAAACCTACTGATGCAGTTGATTTGTGGTGTGGTACGAACCAATCGGGTCGTAAGCTGGATCATACAAACTTAGGTTCAGTTTATGGTATTACACGAGCCAATCTGGTCTCACATCGAATGTTTCAGTGGATTTGTGGTGTGATATGAGTCAAGCGGGTCATAAGCTAATCAAACGGACTTAGAAACAGTTTATGGTATTGCATGAGCCTATCAGGTGTCAAACCTACTGATGCTGTTGATTTGTGGTGTAGTACGAACCAATCGGGTCGTAAGCTGGATCATACAAACTTAGGTCCAGTTTATGGTATTACACGAGCCAATCTGGTCTCAAATCGAATGTTTCAGTGGATTTGTGGTGTAATATGAACCAATCGGGTCATAAGCTGAACCATACAGACTTAGATACATATGAAGGTATTACACGACATAATCTAGTCTCAAATCGAATGTTTCAGTGGATTTGTGGTGTAATATGAACCAATCAGTTCATAAGTTGAACCATACAGACTTAGGTACAGATTAAGGTATTACACGAGCCAATCTGGTTTCAAATCGAATGCTTCAATGAATTTGTGGTGTAATATGAGCCAATCAGGTCATAAGCTGAACCATATAGACTTAGATAGACAGATTAAGGTATTACACGAGCCAATCTGGTCTCAAATCGAATGCTTCAATGGATTTGTGGTGTAATATGAGCCAATCAGGTTATAAACAGGATCGTACAGTCTTAGAAAAAGTTCACGGTATTGCATATGAGCCTATCAGGTCTCAAATCGAATGCTTCATTAGATTTGTGGTGTAATACGAACCAATCGGGTCGTAAGCGGGGTCATATAGACTTAGATACAGATTAAGGTATCACACGAACCAATCTGGTCTCAAATCGAATGCTTCAATAGATTTGTGGTGTAATAAATACCAATCAGGTTATAAGCGGAACAATACAGATTTGATACAGTTGAAAGGATTACACGAGCCAATCTGGTTTCAAATCGAATGCTTCAATGGATTTGTGGTGTAATATGAGCCAATCAGGTCATAAGCTGATAATAAATTTAAAAAAATATATAAAAAAAAAATATATATATATATATATATATATATGTTTATGACTACAACTAAACCATTTAATTATATTGATAATACCACATAACTACTCGCTAAATTCTGTTCTTTTTTGTTATGATATTTGAGTAAAAACGATGATTATTGTGTTCGATTTTGCTGTGATGAAATATGTTTTCGAGAACTTCGAGAGGAGTAAAAAGGGTATGTACTTTGTAGCTTTTAAATAATTCTTGTTCTAATTACATACACTACACAACATGTTGAATGAATATTATAAGGTTTTGATAAACGGATAAGTAATTCCTCGCTAAAACATTGTCACATAATATTTTAGGTTTATTATATTCATTTATCGATTATTATAGGCGATCAGGAACGGTTGCATTTAGGTACGAGTATCGGTAAGGTGTCATATCGCTACATCCGGCACGCATGGCGCAACGAGGCGCGCGGTGGCAAGCGGTACGCAGTAAACTTTTCGCTGAACATGTTTTCTTAATTTGACTACAAACTTACATAAAATTATTGTCTCAATCAATCGGATATCATATTCATTAGAAAATGTAATACGCTTTCAATAATATTTAGTAGTATAATTTTGGGCACTTCTAGATCACCTGCAGTGAGTGAGGGCGAGTAGCCCGAACGAACAAAGGTGATCTAGAATGCCCAATATTATACTACTTATATAAATGCTTTTAAAAAAAATTTGCTATGATTTGAGCTATATGAATGAAAACAAAAGAAAATGAAGATTTTGAGTTTTTGTAATATGTTTGCAACAAAATTTGCGTTAAAGTTATTTGAACATTTATAAATAGCTTACTTACTTATTAAGGGGGTGCAGCGCGGACGCAAAACTGCGAGTTTCAAGGTTCTTTATGATAGCGAGCGAGCGGCGCGTGGCAGTGGTGTGACAACGGCGCACGACTACGAATCCGCACGCATACTAATATCTCTACAGAGTAGGCTGGTGATTTAATTAGAGCAATGTTTACTTTCGTAAAATCATAGGCGTTTGGGTAAAAAATTATAAAAGTCTTAATATTTTCATATTCATGTTTTTTAGTTGAAAAATAAGACAACAGTGACCTGCGAAATATCAATACAAACATTTTGATATCGGATCATTGTTTCGTTTGTGCTATATTTACAAAGTTTCTGAAGAAATAAGTTTTTAGATATCATTATTTTACGTATTATTTATGCAGTTTCTGGGTATTTGTTTCAAATTCCAAGACAACCATGACCTTGTGAAAGGATCAAGCTAACCTACACTAGTCCTTTTAATGTATAAGACCTATTCAGCGCCTAGCACCAGTGACTTAAAAACACGTAAATTTTCAAATTCCGCGCTGCACCCCCTTAACTGATCTTTAATATTTGTAAAAATATTATGATCGGATGTTAGTGACGGTAGTTGTTAACATTGAATGGGCGCCTTTGGCTTTCAAAGTGTTGAATAATTTCGACGGGCTGGTTAGAACCACGATAGCTCAATTGAAAGAGCACCTGACCCGGAATGTCAGAAGGGTGCAGGTTCAAATCCTGCTCGCGGAAATTTTTTCAACATTTGTGTTTTTGTAATTTGTTCGCAACAAAATTTGCGTTAAAAATTATTTAAACATTTAAAATGAGGAATGTTAGAACAAATCAAATAAAAAATAAAAGGTTTGTTTGACAGGCAAACAGAATATATAGGTAAAAGAATTAAATAAAGAACAATAGTCGGTTTTAATTGTAAATAAATGCAAAATCAAATCAACCTAGTGTAAGAAGAACCCTTACCCTATAGTATTATTATTAATTTATATATTAGCACAATAAAACTCACATTCTTTTAAATGGTGTATTTCTCCCAACAACCAATACAGTTCCAAATCAACCATCCACTACGAACGCCCAAGCCAAAGTGCCCGTCATTTAGTGACTCGATCCACCATGTTATTTTCCCTCCTTTCGTTCCCGCTCAAGATGTAAGAGTTAATTGTTGTTTGGTCAGGATAGACCGAACGGGAAATACTGTGCTTGGCTATCTTTTGTTACAAAAAAATAAAAAATGAAGGGCTTGTGTAGTCGAACCAGAAAAAAAAAACTTCTGAAGGGCTTGTGTAGCCGGACAAAAAAAAAATAGTCGAACCAGAAAAAAAACTTCTAAAGGGCTTGTGTAGCCGGACAAAAAAAATAGTCGAACCAGAAAAAAAAAACTTCTGAAGGGCTTGTGTAACCGGACAAAAAAAAATAGTTGAACCAGAAAAAAAAACTTCTGAAGGGCTTGTGTAGCCAGACAAACAAAATAGAAAAAAAAAAACTTCTGAAGGGCTTGTAGCCGGACCAGAACTGGAAATCTGCAGGGTACACGAAACGTCAACGTCAGTTGGCGCGACAACGGACGGGGCACATTTGAACGGGAGCGGTCGGAGAGTACGCACGCGCAGAACTCACTTCGTTTCTAAAATCCATTTGCATCGGGCAACTGTTTCTAAATTATTACATTGTGATATTAAAATAACATTAAAGTGACTGTAAGGAAAACGACTGCGCTTTTATTTGGAAGATCCAAGATGAACTGTGTTATCGACGAATCAGAGTTTGCTCGACCGTCCTATCTACAAAACCAACCTCGCCGCCGACAAATACAAAATTGAAAGAGGTCATGTACTCACGGGATACTATCACCATACTTTATCACTAGCAGTGGTTCTTCACGATATATCAGTCTTTTCAGCGCGCGCGCGGTTTTGATACCGGCCGGTATTATATTTTAGTTCGAACTGGTTTCGCCTTGTTATGCCGCCAGAGTGCGGGAGCGATGTGTTGTCTTTGGCCCGCACACATCGTTGGATAAGTACGCGTGGCGGCAAGTTTAAAATAGGAAGGAAAGGTTAAGGACTGAGGAAAGCATCCCTAAGCCTGTTCAAACGTATTTATTTCTTTTCTTTAGAGCACCCACAGTTCAAGTCTCGCCACCACATTCGTTACTCTTGTCCAACTGTCTATCCCTCCTCCATTCGTCCATCTCTCTTTCACCCATTCATCCCGTCTCGCTCTCGCACAAAGGCAAAGGTGACTGGAGAGTTCAGCCTACACTGATTTATATCTCAAGTCAGATGTACTTTTACTAGCGAACGTCTTCGAAAGTTTTCGAAAAACTTGTAAGACGAATTATAAACTGGATCCTTCTTTTTACTTAACAGCACCTAGCCTGAGTTTTGACGCTATGCTATTAAAAACAGATGTTAAATTAGAATTAATAAATGACTTGGAAATATAAAGAATGATACAAAAAGGCATTCGCGGTGGTATATGTTTATGTTCTACAAGATATTCGAAAGCCAATAACAAGTATTTACAAACTTATGACCCCGCAAAAAGTGATAACTTCCTTGTTCATATTTATTGTAATATTCTTTATGATTATGCTATGTGCGCTTATTTACCTCATTCAAATTTTAAGTTATTAAGTGAACTAGAAATTTCAAATATTGATTTTCAAAATATGCCTATTGACGGGAACATTGGTTATATACTCGAAGTAGACTTAGAATACCCTAATCATTTGCATAATTATCATAACAATTTTCCATTCTGTGCTTAAAAATTTGCTCCTCCAGGATCTAAAACTTCAAAATTTATACCAAATTTATATGATAAGTTTTTTTATGTCATTCATTTTTTCTACCTGAAAACATGTCTTAAACATGGTTTATTATTTAAAAAAATACACAGAGTAATTCAATTCAATCAGAGTCCATACTTAAAACAGTATATTGATATGAACACTGAGTTATGGAAAAAGGCCAAATCTACATATATTTGAACAGGATTTCTTCAAACTTTTAAACAATAGTATATTTGGTAAGACATTAGAAGATACTGAGAAAAGGGTTAGCGTGAAGTTGGTTAATAAGTGAAATGATGAAAAAAATATAACAAAGAAAAGTTTCGGTGCTGAGCAACTAATAGCTCGACCAAATTTCCATAGTGCTACTATTTTTACAGAAAATTTTATAGCTGATGATTTGCTGATGATATTCACAATTAAATTTATTTACATCTACATGGTAATCACTATATAATTTTAAAAAGTTAGGACAACCTTTTTCTTCTAACTCCATTATTTCGCAATCTTGACATAGCTCGCGAACCCACATTCTCTTTTCCAATCCCTTTACTAATACCTTCTTACTGCTTAAATAACGCCACGAAAAAATGGAATATGAACTGAGTGCTTTAATATATCTAAATTAGTAAGTGCTCGTTTGGGTAACCGTTTAATTAGTTTTTTGGAGGTTGTAAGTACAAGCCCGCTCCTTTTTTTGTGAGACTTCAAATACAATCCTTTTCCAAGTGCACGTGCGTTTTATGTGAGATACTATCAAAACCAAAAAAAATTGAGTGTGCTATTTTAAATTTAGATAGTTCCAGAAATCCGGGAACTCACTGGGTAGCCTATGTCAAGCAAAATGAATACTGTGAATATTTTAACAGTTTTGGTAACTTAAAACCTCCGTTAGAATTAATAAAGTATTTGAAAGATATGCACATAAATTATAATTACAAACAGTATCAAACTTTTGGCACTACGCACTGCGGTCATCTTTGTTTATTATTTTTAAGTAAGTATTGGAAAAATCATTTATATAAAGGTTAAAATTAAAATAACTTGACAGTATAATAATGTCTTTCACTGTATCCATAACTGGGCAGGGAGCCTCCCTCGTAACAAACTACTCACCTACTTTAGAATTACGTGGAGAATATGAGCGTGGACTTCTGTACTTTTCTACATTTAATTCTATTTCTAATATAGACGAAAGAAATAATAAGTTTCACTATGGTAATAATGAGGTCATTGAAATTCCAGAAGGATCATATGAACTTCAAGACATTTGTGATTTTTTAAAAGGCAATGTCAAGAATACTGCATTAAAATTGAGTTGTAATAATAATACACTCAAAACCAAAATATTCTGTTCAGAAGATGTTCACTTTGAGAAAAGTAATTCCATCGGTAAAATTTTAGGTTTTGCTAGGGAAATAATAAACGCTAATATAAGTTGCGAATCTCGGTATCCAGTCAGCATTTTATCTACAACCATCGTGCGCATCGAATGTGACGTAGTTAGAGGATCATTCGTGAATGGAAAAGCAAGCCATATAATTTACGAATTTGTACCTAACGTGCCACTAGGCTATCGAGTTATTGAGATACCCAAAAATTTAATATATTTTCCAGTTAACCAAAATTCAATTAGTGCGATTAATATTAGATTACTAGACGGTCATAATCAGCAAATCAATTTACGAGGTGAAGAAGTACAACTATACTTGCACTTTAGAAAAAAATGATAAATTTCAATAAAAACCCTACCCCATCAGGTGTTCAAGTCAGTTCCAAAGGTGCATTTAATAAAAGAACACCGCTTTTATTAAAAAAGAAACTTACTAAAAATAATAAAGATTTCCTAAAGCTAGTAGGCTTGTTAAAATGAATTTATATTAAATATATCTCAACCGACATCATACGATAACAGTATCGAGAGTTTTGAATATCATTCGTATAAGCTTTATGTAACAAGTTTCATTAATAATGATGAAATAAGAATACCAATCAATCAGCAAGATTTGTATGTGTTGCCGTCACGCAGCACTTTGTATATTGAAGGTAAAGCTGATGTATATAACAG
Organism: Eudonia mercurella; assembly: GCA_963082485.1. NCBI lineage: Eukaryota > Metazoa > Arthropoda > Insecta > Lepidoptera > Crambidae > Eudonia > Eudonia mercurella. Next base: position 14,185,308 of record OY720023.1, on the reverse strand, counting down.
TACCACTAAAAAAAATGTAACAAGTATGCATTTTGTAAACAATCCAATGTTATTTCTATTTCAAGATATTCGATATGAGTTAAATGGAATAGAAATAGATAAAATAAAAAATGCAGGTATCACGACGACAATGAAGTCTTATTTGTCGTTGAATGAAAATGAATCCAAAAGTGCAAAAGTTTGGGGTTGGTCTCCTGCAGGAATAACCAATGTTACAAGCGGAGTTTTTTCTGTCTCAATACCATTAAATAAAATATTGGGATTTGCAGAAGATTATGAAAAAGTTTTAATAAACTGTAAACATGAGTTAGTACTGTTGAGAAGCAACACAAATGTCAATGCATTAAAATTGAGCAAAGGACAAATTGTGGAAAATATAGCTATAGATAAAATCGTTTGGCGTGTTCCGCATATTAAAGTGTCAGATCGAGAGAGAATTAATTTATTAAAACATTTAGAAAAAGATCGGGCCATCACACTAGCGTTTCGTAATTGGGACTTGTATGAATATCCGTTACTACCCAAAACACGTAAGCATACTTGGTCTATTAAAACTTCATCGCAAACAGAGAAACCTCGATTTGTTATTATTGCCTTACAAACAAACCGAAAACATAATGCTGAAATGTCAATGGCGGAGTTTGACCATTGCAATGTTCGTGACGTAAGAGTGTTTTTAAATTCATCATATTACCCCTACGAAGGACTTAACATCAATTTCTCTGACAACAAGTTTCTATTAATATACGAACAGTACGCAAGGTTTCAACAGTATTATCACGGACGTCGATCGGAACCGTTGTTGAGTTTAAAAGATTTTAAAGATATTGCTTCTTTATTCGTTATTGACTGTTCTCGCCAACAAGAAATGCTAAAGGGATCAATCGATGTAAGAGTAGAAATCGAAACAGATCAAGAGATACCTGATCAGACCGCCGCATATTGTCTTATACTGAACGATTGCATATTTGAATACAGACCACTGAATAGCATTGTGAAAAAGCTATCATGAATAACGAAACTATTATAGTGGATATGCAAGGATTTAAGGATTTGAAAAATAATTTTATTGTAAAAGAGTTATCAATAGCAACTAAAAACCAAACGCAGACGTTCTTAATTAAGCCACCATATGCTTTTAAAAATCTAACAGATGAAGAAAAGAAGCAAGTCCGTTGGTTAGAAAGGAATCGCGGGCTCAAATGGAGCGAGGGATTCATTGATTACCGCGAATTTAGACGAATAATAGTTCCTTATTTAAGCAGTAAGAAGGTATTAGTAAAGGGATTGGAAAAGAGAATGTGGGTTCGCGAGCTATGTCAAGATTGCGAAATAATGGAGTTAGAAGAAAAAGGTTGTCCTAACTTTTTAAAATTATATAGTGATTACCATGTAGATGTAAATAAATTTAATTGTGAATATCATCAGCATATCAACAGCTATAAAATTTTCTGTAAAAATAGTAGCACTATGGAAATTTGGTCGAGCTACTAGTTGCTCAGCACCAAAACTTTTCTTTGTTATATTTTTTTCATCATTTCACTTATTAACCAACTTCACGCTAACCCTTTTCTCAGTATCTTCTAATGTCTTACCAAATATACTATTGTTTAAAAGTTTGAAGAAATCCTGTTCAAATATAGATTTGGCCTTTTTCCGTAAATCAGTGTTCATATCAATATACTGTTTTAAGTATGGACTCTGATTGAATTGAATTACTCTGTGTATTTTTTTAAATAATAAACCATGTTTAAGACATGTTTTCAGGTAGAAAAAATGAATGACATAAAAAAACTTATCATATAAATTTGGTATAAATTTTGAAGTTTTAGATCCTGGAGGAGCAAATTTTTGAGCACAGAATGGAAAATTGTTATGATAATTATGCAAATGATTAGGGTATTCTAAGTCTACTTCGAGTATATAACCAATGTTCCCGTCAATAGGCATATTTTGAAAATCAATATTTGAAATTTCTAGTTCACTTAATAACTTAAAATTTGAATGAGGTAAATAAGCGCACATAGCATAATCATAAAGAATATCACAATAAATATGAACAAGGAAGTTATCACTTTTTGCGGGGTCATAAGTTTGTAAATACTTGTTATTGGCTTTCGAATATCATGTAGAACATAAACATATACCACCGCGAATGCCTTTTTGTATCATTCTTTATATTTCCAAGTCATTTATTAATTCTAATTTAACATCTGTTTTTAATAGCATAGCGTCAAAACTCAGGCTAGGTGCTGTTAAGTAAAAAGAAGGATCCAGTTTATAATGCGTCTTACAAGTTTTTCGAAAACTTTTGAAGACGTTTGCTAGTAAAAGTACATCTGACTTGAGATATAAATCAGTGTAGGCTGAACACTCCGGTCACCTTTGACTTTGTGCGAGAGCGAGACGGGATGAATGGGTGAAAGAGAGATGGATGAATGGAGGAGGGATAGACGGTTGGACAAGAGTAACGAATGTGGTGGCGAGACTTGAACTGTGGGTGCTCTAAAGAAAAGAAATAAATACGTTTGAACAGGCTTAGGGATGCTTTCCTCAGTCCTTAACCTTTCCTTCCTATTTTAAACTTGCCGCCACGCGTACTTATCCAACGATGTGTGCGGGCCAAAGACAACACATCGCTCCCGCCATCTGGCGGCATAACAAGGCGAAACCAGTTCTCACTTCATTATGTAAACGTTTTCCTCTGGGTATTTGACTTTTTTCATCATAGAACTTTCTAAGCATCATAATCAATCATAATGAAACATGAAAACATCACCAGAAACATTCAGCAGTCCAGCAGGGTTGCCGATGCATTACAGGTCTGTCTACCCGATGACGCTGGTTGTCGTTGCTCGCCACGGTGTCGGTGTCGCTGCTCTCGGTTGCACCGCAGTTGCTAATAGCGCCCTTCCCCGCGCCCCGCAGTGATGGTATGAGCGCGTGGGCACATATTTGCAAAAGGATCCGTGCCTCTAAATCTGAAACATAACACCAGGCGCGTTTGGTCGATGTTTGACAAAATAATTAGCACTAAAAATAATGGAACGTTTACATGACCTTTTATTATCCTTGGAGAGGCAATCGGTGCTGCGATGTCCCAGTTTCCCACACAAGTAGCCGTTTTGTTTTTGTCCTTTAAAAAGCTTCCAAGCAAGGCTTCACCGAGCAATCACTAATGCAGTGCACTTTGTACATTTTTCTCGGCTATACACTCACATGGAGAATGTAGCAATCCATACGTCGACTGTAGCTACGCACGCGTATAAACTCCGGTAATGAATCTCCTCATGTGCTTTCTGAACTTCAAGTAACGCCATCCAATTCTGATTTTGCTGTTCCAACATCCGTTGTCATTTACGATAAAACTTGGCATCGTTTTCTTTTAGTTGTTCGCGTCGATTACATCCTTAGAGCAAAGGTTACATCCCACTTCTGATGTCGGCGGCGAGGTTGGTTTTGTAGATAGGACGGTCGAGCAAACTCTGATTCGTCGATAACACAGTTCATCTTGGATCTTCCAAATAAAAGCGCAGTCGTTTTCCTTACAGTCACTTTAATGTTATTTAATTATCAATATGTAATAATTTAGAAACAGTTGCCCGATGCAAATGGATTTTAGAAACGAAGTGAGTTCTGCGCGTGCGTACTCTCCGACCGCTCCCGTTCAAATGTGCCCCGTCCGTTGTCGCGCCAACTGACGTTGACGTTTCGTGTACCATAGAAACAAACTACGGTATGGTGGTGGGTAACAAATTTCCGGTAAAAATCACCAAATACGGTAGTCTTGGAAAATAAAAAACCATCCTATTTAAACCAATTCCTGATCTTCAAACTCCCCACCCCGCCAACTTCCGGACTAATGTTATTGATCCATCCGGAAATGCGTATTGATCTGCTTACATACTCCTTTCATTCATTCGCCTTTTACCCATCAACTATCCAAACTCCTTTCTAATCTTATCAATCATCCATCATCTAATATAGTGTAGCAAACAAGTTTATTTACTTTTGCCACCGCTGTCACTAACCCCCAGAGTTTTTATAGGAGACACTCGTAACTCCCTACTTTATGAAAATGTAGGACAAAATTTCCTAAAAAAAAAATGTCATTAATATTGATTCACCAATATTAATGGACCTCATCAACCGTCTTCGGGATAAACCCTCGAGTTGTGAAAAAACATATTTTGTTTTTAAGCAACCGTCAACGCAACGTCAGCTCGGGTTGGTAAACAAAAGCAACCGTCTTTGCGGAGTAAGACCGCTCGAGTTGAAATATAAAAATTTTACTCAACCGTCAACGCACTATCCTCGGGTTGGTAAATAAAAGCTTACAAAATAACTTACTTAAAGTAGGTACAAAAACAAATCTAGAAGCATGCGCTCTAGTACGCTTGAGCAAGCATAAAACCCTTAAAACTAATTTAACTAGGCTTTCTAGCTAAGAAAACAAAAAAGAAAAGAAAGGGTTTTTCGCCTTGGCATCGCCGGAGCTCCGAAGAGACACCGACACACTAAAAGTGGCCTACGGCATGGCAGGCTAGTAACGCACCTTTAACTTCGAAATATGCCAAGCACCTAGTGGTTTTCCATCTAGTGATACTAACTCGTAGACTAGAGGAGAAAGTATTTTAGCCACTATGCACTTCTCAAACTTTGGCGCGAGTTTGGAGGCTTTATATTTCGCGGCATCACTTTGGACAAATGTTTGTTTCCACACTTCCTGACCTACCTTTAAGGTCATTGGTCGTCTGCGGGTGTTGTAATACTTCGCATTTGTCTGATGCGCTTTAAGGATCCTCTCCCTGACCTTTTCAAAGACCTCCTTTAAAATACCGAACTCGCCCGCATATTCCTCCCTAGGCATCGTTACTTCATAGTCGCCTTTTTGCGACTTTATATAAAATGAACCATTTATGATCGGCTCCCTACCATGCACTAAGAAGAATGGCGAAAACCCTGTGCACTCATTTACAGCGCTATTTAACGCGAACTGTATCTTGTACAGATTCACGTCCCAAGTCCTATGATCGTCCTTGACATAAGACGAAACTGCTGTCATAACAGTTTTATTATATCGCTCGACTAGGTTGACTTGTGGCGTGTATCGTGGGCCATAATGTACCCTGGGGACGTTATAACGTTCTAATAGCCCACGAAATTCCGATCCCGTAAATTGAACCCCATTATCGGTAATTACGGTTTCAGGAACTCCATGTGCTAAAAGGACAAAATGTTCAAACGCCTTAGCCACCAAAGCACTAGTCGCACGACGCAAAGGAAAAAGCATTGTATACTTGGAGAAACAGCAAGTTACCACCAAAAGATGAACAAAACCCGAGCGTGACTTAGGCAAGGGACCTACTAAATCTACCGAGAGAACTTGGAACGGCCTATAGCACTGTTTCGGTTGGCCCATGAGCCCTGGAGTTAGTCGCGTGGAGTGCTTGTACGCGGCGCAAGTACCGCAGTTCCTCACGAATTCCACCACGTCACGGTACATTCCTGGCCAGTAAAACTGCAGAGAAAGTTTTTTGTGAGTTTTAAACACGCCGAAATGTCCGAACGCAGGTGGCTCGTGATGATCAGCAATAACTTTTGCTCGCTGTGCTTTGGGCACAACCACCTTCCAATCGAACTCCTGAGTCAAATTGTACTTGGACTTACTAAGCCGATACAGCGTGCCATTTTCCACTCTATAGTTCGGAAAGTTTAGCGGATTACTTTGACAACTTTTAAAAATTCGGTCGTACCAGTCGTTTCCACTGTCGCCCACAATCGCTTCGACTGCTAGGAAACGTGATAACGCGTCCGGTACGACGTTGTCCTTTCCCTTCCTATGCACGACCTTAAAGTTGTATTGTGATAACCGGCATCCCCATCGTGCTAAACGACCAGTGGGGTTTTCGAGCCGAAGGAACCACTGCAACGACGCATGATCCGTTACGACAGTGAACTCGCGCGCCCCCAAATAGGGCTCAAACTTTTCGACCGCATAAATTACTGCCAACGCTTCGCGTTCCGTCGCACTGTAGTTTCGCTCGTTTTTATTAAGAGACCTACTGATGTATGCAATTGGGTGCTCTTCTCCGTTCTGTACCTGTGTTAACATACCGCCTATTCCATAACTTGAGGCGTCACAGTGTACAGTAAAAGGTTGGTCAAAATCAGGACATGCTAAAACCGGAGCCGAAACTAACGCGTTTTTGAGGTCGTTGAAAGCGGAGTCTGCCTCCGAGCTCCAATTAAACTTGACCTTGGTGCTCGTCAGCGCGTTTAAAGGAGCAGCGATAGTTGAAAAATTCCTTATAAACCTACGGTACCACGAACACGTTCCTAAAAATATTTTTACCTCTTTGGGGTTCGATGGTACTGGAAAATTCAGTATCGCGCTCACTTTATCCGGATCCGTTCTCAAACCGCACTCATCCACGACATAACCCAGATATTTCAAAGTATGCCTAAAAAACTTACTCTTTTCAAAATTTATGGTCAAAGACGTACTTTTAATCCTATCATGCAACCTATTCAGCAATAGAAGGTGCGTCTCGTAATCCTCACTCACCACAATTATATCATCAACATAGCAGAAAATCATGCCCTTTGTGACGTCACTACAAAATGGATGCCCAAACAACATATCCATCAGTCTCTGTTGTCTAGCGGGTGCGCCACAAAGTCCAAAAGGCATAACTTTGAATTTGAACAGTCCTCGTCCGGGAACAGTGAAACTCGTTTTTTCCTGAGCAGCCTCTTCCAAAGGAATTTGCCAAAAACTGGCTTTAAAATCAACGCTGCTAATAAACTTAGCGTTTTTCAGGCTGTCCAGGATCTGCGGAATGTATGGAATGGAGTAAGCGTCACCTTTGGTGATAGTATTCAGCTTACGGCAATCCAAACAAAAACGCCAGGAACCGTCGGATTTCGGCACCATCAGCACAGGATTGTTCCACGGGCTCTCACTTTTGGTGACCACATCCAACTCCAACATCCGGTCTAACTCCTTGTGGAGTTGACCTAACTTCTCTGGGGACATTGGATATGGTCGACACTTTATGGGAGGAGAATCACCGGTGTCAATCGTGTGCTGAATCAAACTAGTCCGACCCAAACCCTTACGTTCGAACGAGATGTCCTTAAAACTTTCAGTCATTGAATCTGCCAATTCCTTCTGGAGCAAGGACAGATCCTGAAAAGATTGGACAGAAGTTACCGGACCACTCAAATTTGAAGAATTAACTAAAAAATCAGGAGGTGAGTTAACGTACGCTATGCTTTTAAATATCTCTGGCATTAAATTAAAAGCTTTCCAGAAATCTACGCCCAAAATAATATTTGAGACGATTGATGGTATTACATGAAATCGAATTATTTTTGTAACGTCATTAAAAGTTATAGGTAATGTCATGAAACCGATTGTATCACACTCGGACCCATCAGCGACGGTAACTTTAGAGTCCGTGGAAGATTCCACTGGATAACCCGCGTTTATTAATCGTGTGTGAGCTCCGTTACCAATTATGGAAACAGCTGCGCCTGAATCTAAAAGACCACAAATTGTCAAATCCAATAAATTTACATTTAAATACGGTCGTATATCACTAGAATGTGGTTCAAACAAAACCGGGGCGACGTTATGTGATTCAAAGTATTTTACCACTAAACCTTGCCAATATCTCCAATCTTCAGGATCGACCCTACCTGAAGTGGTTTCACCGCGGTTTAAACTTATTAGTTTTTTGGCTTTACGTTACACTTGGGACACGACCTAACTGTATAACCGAGCTCACCACAATTGAAGCACTTCACTCTTTTGTCGTCAGCCGTACACTGTGCTCGAGAATGAGTGTTCACTTTACACCTATTACAAAACCCGACCTTTTTGTTTGCATCAAAATATTTGGGTTTATTTTCCGGTGTCGGAACAAAGTTGTTCTTGTCCGGTTGTTTGTAATTTTGTGTAGGTTTGTTCCCTACTACACTAACCGGTGTCTTACTTTTACCCTTATAAACTAACTCGGGATTCAAACTCGAGGTCTTGGGTGGCTCAGTAAACAAACTTGTTTTTTGTCGTGCTGCCTCTAACCTACGGCAGACGGACTTCAAATCCTTCACCGTTTCAAATTTTTGTAACGCCAGTTGATCCGTAAAAATTGGCCTAACATTGTTTAGTAAAATTTCTACCTTATCTTCTTCGGACAAAGGTTTTTTCAGTCGTGAAAACAAACAACTCATGACTGCGAAATAAATATGAACGGGTTCATCTTGACCTTGGGTCCTAGACCGAATCTCCCCCATTAGTCGATAATCGTAGCCGACAATTTCAAAATCCTCCAAAAGCAAAGAACTGAGGTCTTGCCAAGAGGAGATTTGGTCCTTGATGCCTCGGTACCAGATCAGACCCTGATTTGAAAATAGAGAAAAGGCAGATCTAAATAATTTTTCTTCAGAAACATTATAAGCAATAGCATGTTCAGTAACAGACTCTAAAAAACTACGGGGATTTCCCATGCCGTCAAACTGTATCTTCCACTTGGCGACGTTGGAGTCCGCCGAACAAGCAATTGCAGATGACCCTGGCACCTGAGGTTCCATCGCTTTGTCATTTGCTGGTGGTGACAAAGATGAGGACGATGAACCAGATTCATGCGAATCCAGCCGCTGACGCAAATTCATCAAGACCTCGATGAGGCCAAACTTCGCCTTGACGTCAGCCTCTGCCTCCGCATTCACCCTATCCAACCTAAACCAAGAATGGCAAAACAAAGCCCTAGCGCGAGCCAACAAACTTCGTTCACCGGAGGACTCAAAATCATCGATGCGTTTCCGAAGGTCTTTTAATTTGTCGCTAATAACCAGCAACTCCTTCGCTGGAAGCGCGTCGTCGTCGCCTAAAATATCACCAGGCTTAAAGTCGTTTATCAAACCTTTCAACTGTTTTCTCAATTTCAAAACTGTGTCCTCAGGTTTTTCGCCACGAATAGTAACCTCATAGACCAACTCGTCACGATGCAACGAATAAAGGTGCACTATGTTCCAATCCATCTTAAAATGAAAACCAAAAAAAATAATCGAAAAGCTATAAAAAACCTAAGTTGAAAACAAATAAAGTTAAGTATTTTTAATATATTAATTGTTGCTAGATTCTCCACTAAAGATAAACAAAACAAAATAAATTTGTCCTAAAAAAATTTTCAAAGTCATGGTCACCCTACTTGAGGAAATAAAAATATTTTTCCAAGTGTTGGTGACCAATATACAAATCACCTTTAAACTGTTATCTGAACACCAAATACCTTAGTTACTAATTAAATTATCTCCTTTAACAATGTTAAATTTCTATCTTATAGTTTACATTTAATTATTTTTACCACTATTTGTAACAAAATATTTGCAATGCATGTTCAATGTTAAGACCAATAAACTTATCCATACATCCTTTTACATTTTCAACAAGACATAAAATCCACTGTATTTTATTTCTTATTTTCTTATTTGTATAATAAAACAACACTTTGTTTACTTCAGATTATCAAATATAAGTACAGTAAATTATTAGTAATAGTAATAAGTAAACCATAAGTAATTACTTTATAGTATGTGAACAAATAAAACAAACCCTAATAAAAATGGATTTAAGTTTGTTGCATCAAAATTTCTACAACATTTAATTTTTGTAAATGCACTTAAACTTTATAAACTACACAACCATATAGGTTATTTATGTCCACAAAACACTCCTACACTTTACCGATACAAAATTACTAATACTTAGGTACATATCGATGGTCCCTATTAAGAATGTCGAATCTGCAAAATGACAAATGTGCAGTACAGAAGTTTGAAGTTTGTTTATTTCGATAAAAAAAAATTGTTAATGTTAGATACTTTAAACTTACAATATAGAACATTCTAACGTTAATTTATATTCTGCAATGAAGAAATAAATTATATTATTACTATTTTACGAGAAAATGCACATCTGACACTCTTACATGAACCAATGTTATGGTCATATGTCAGATGTAACACTTCCGACATTTTTAATTGATTTTCTGTTGGAAAAATATGTTGGTAGTGGAACTTTCGACAATATTAAATGTTAGCTAGAAATTTAAAGTGTCGGATATGAAATTAGGTTACTTACAATGCCTGAAAATAAAGAACACAATTACAATAAAAACTTCTTTATTTTTATAATTTGACGGAAAGTGTACGTACCATGTATCAAAAGTAGACAATTTAGTTTTTTAACATAAAATATTTTTTTTTCTGAATACCAAATTTTTGATAAAATTATTAAAACACTAGAGTTTAGCAACAATAGGAATGAAAACAGAACAACAACATTAGTAATTACATTATACATAATGTATTACATTATTACGTTATTCATTTATTACAGTTGTCTTTGATATAATTATTTCAATAATGTACTACCTAGTTAAAAATGTTTTGTCTGTGTACTATCGCTAAATCAGTCTTAAAAATGTTTAATAAATTCGTCATGTCAATAAAAGATAAAAACGATAGCAAAAAAGATTAGGATATAACGTATCTATTGGAATCTATAACAATATTATAAACAGTCTTAGTACCTTAATCAAAATCTATGGCAGGAAAATCTCATATTAAAATAAAATTATGCTGAGTCTGCAACAATTTAAAATAATTATAATATTAATAAAATTACTTTGAGATCAATCAACACAAGCCTTAAATTGGTATGAGTAATACAATCTTAAATTATAGTACCTTGTACCTTGGACAGATTGCAGCGGCGCGCTATACGCATTATCGGCAATGCAGAGGTCACTTATGCTCTCGAGTCCCTGCATTTGCGTAGAGTTATAGCGTCACTCAGCGTCTTCTACCGCTTATACCACGGCGAGTGCTCTGAAGAACTCTTTGACCTTATCTCACCTTCTCCCTTCCTCCATAGGAGTACGCGTGCTGCTCTCCGGAGACACCGCTGTACTGTCGCGAACATTTCATCGCGCACAAAGAAATTTGGTGACTCGTTTCTTTGTCGCATTTCCAAAAGATGGAATAGTCTACCAGCACACGTTTTCCTTCCTTCCTATAACATAGGGTCCTTCAAACGAGGCGTGAAGAGGCACCTTGTAAACCGGCAGGGTGAGGGTGACTGATGCTGCGTTGTTTTCACGCTGCACCAGTTATCCTTGCGCCTGGACTCCGTTTCCACTTAAGATCAGGTGGAGTGGAGTCATTTGCCAAGCTATGAATAAAAAACAATATAGCCGCTCATTCATTATTGATCTCATCATCACTAACTTGTCCCGTCTTTTAGGGCAACTATGACAAGTCTTTATAAAACGAGTGATATTTTGCCGGGATTGCAAGTGATCTGCACATATCATTGAGATCTTTGTACTTGTTATAAAGAATAGGTATGCATTCATTGAAGTGCCTTGTGCGATTGTTATTCCTTTTCCCTGTTCTTAAAGTAACCTGTGTGCTCCTCATCACCTGATTAGTCGTATCCTTGGTCCAGATCTTATTATCCAGGAGAACTTTGAAATTAAGGAAATCCCCATTTTTCATCTGTTACTATTCGTTCTCTAGATGAAATTGTACCCAAAACATTTTTCTGCACACCCTTTTAGGTTCTTTCTGTGAATTTGGCAGGTAGTAGACAAAAGTATTTTCCCGGTGGTGCTTGGTTATCTCTGTAGTTGTTTGTCCTTTAGGAACCTTTTTAAAATATGTACTAACTCTCAATGCTTTTTACGATCGCCCAAATTCCAAAATTTAGTAAAAATCTTCTTTCTTTCTTCTGCATCTATATTTTCTGTACACTTGTAACGGCATTTTGTTCCACAGGATTCACCCAATGATTTTTCAGCTATTTGTAATCCCTTGTAGTTTTTAAGTACTGAATACATTAGAGTGAGAGATTGCTAGCCTGTCGCCTTCGTAAATACATGCATACATACATACATACATACATACATACATACATACATACATACATACATACATACATACATACATACATACATACATACACACATACGCACTTACAGCCCTTCTCCCTTCCGGAGTAGCTAGAATATATCATCTAAATAGGTGACATAGAATGTTGAAACAGGTACATCCATTAAAATAGCCAACCCAGTACCCATTTAAGAATTACAAAAACACAAATGTTAAAAAAATGTCATAGTAAGAATGAGAGATGCCATTTAAGAATGTCGATAATGTCACATCGGACAAAGTAATTAACATCATATTTATTTAAAAAACGTTGTAAGTATTACAACCGACATATCAACGAATTAAGCAAACATTAAAGAACGTCGGATGTGGCCCTATCGACAAAATGACCAACCATAAGACCGTTTAAAAATGTAGTAAGTGGTACTTCCGACGAACTTACTAGTTTCAAGTGCAATGAAAAAAGTCGGATGTCCCACTACCTTCGTTTTTAAAGGTAATATCTTCCAATAAGTAAAAAAACAATTATGCATACAAAATAACGTTCAATCTATTTGAATTATTGTATAATTACTCTATGTTTCGTATGTAATCGCAATGTAATTACCAGGTTCCACGCAGAGTGAATTCATTTTGTTTTCGCTACACACTTTTTTCCTATTCTGAGGCTGAATTTCGTTGTTCTTATTTGTGACGAGATCTAAAATGAGTTTTGAACGACGCGACATTGCCATGATAAAAACAAACCCAAATGAAACATAAATTAACAAAAACAAACTAGGCGACAATGCGCGTGCGTTTCTCCCAGCAACAAGGTGTGTAGTGGCAGAACCGCCGTTTCCCGCGCCCTCCCCACCCAGCGAGCAATGGCGATTATGACACTACCTACATTCTTGCACGAGCGCGCGATCACTATCGACATTTTTAACTCTAGAAAATTACTCAATATGAATTATTTTCATTTAACAAATTATGGAAATATTAGAATCCATTCCAGCAAATATAATGATGCAAAAAAGTGAAAAATCACAAAATAGCACTATCGACAATCTTAATTGCGACCATCGATATGTAATTTTCCACTTTAAACTACTTACTTAAAACAAAACTTCAGTATGTATTACATTAAAATAACAAATTTGGGTTAATTTAATCACAATAGTGGGCGCCATTGAAAACTAGTTAACTGGAGGAAATAAAAAGATTGAAGTTGTCTCAAAGCCAAATCTGTTTATTAAAATAGTGCTAAGTGTTACAAATACTTATTTACTCTTAACTTCTATGGTACATAATTTACACAGAATCGTAGATGTTTCTTAAAAATTAAATTACTCTTAATACATATCAGCATGTCATGACAACATAATCTTTAGCGGAGAACCAGTACCAATTTAAAGTTTTAATAAATGTTATGCAAAAAACCCCTTAAACTCAGGGTCGCTATACGAGTTCGCGTTTGTGATTAAACCAATCCCAAATTGTGAAATAGAAAAAAACCTAACATGAACTTGCTAAATTAAACTGGCGAGGAACACTGACCTGGTGAAATCCTTCTAAGGCCATTTAATTACCTGCCCAGACTATCCCGAACAGTGGCGGCTCGGCGAGCTGGGCCTCTGGCTTCAACGGGCCGAGCGTTCCCTGATCGGAATGAGGCACTGGTACTTTTCTTCAGCCTATCAGCATTCCAGGTGGAACATGGCCTTTCACACCCATGTGGATAGGATGCGTTTATGAATAAGCTCTTCTTTACTTCATAAAATATCAATGAGATCAAATGTTATGGACATGAACACGACCATCACTATGAATATATATATAACTATAAATATATTCATAGTGAATATCCCATTCTGAAACAACAAACCATGTGGATGAATATACGAATTACAAATATACCTTTTCAGATACCAAGTTGGAAATTTAGAAAGTGGCTAACTTACATGCAGGCGTCTTTTGATTCTTCAACTTATGAGTCCATTGTTGATATTTCAGCCAAAGACATCCTGCAAATTCCCTCTCCTGACCCTGGAAGACACATGGCCATGATAGCGGAATCTAACCAAAAATAAACGAACGAAATTCTCAGAAATGAACTTACCAAATTTTTAAATATGATAATGATTCATTTCTATTGAAATGAGGGCCGATGATTACAGATTTTTCCCAGCCCTGGGGCTTCGCCCCATCATGAACTTGTCCTTCCTCTCAAAAAATCAATCTCCAAAATGCCAACGCGACCGGCTGTCTCCCTGACAGTTCGTGTCGTGTCAATTGACTTTTTACTTTTTAAACAACCACACCAAAGATGAAGAAATCGATCAATATCGCATCCACAACATTTTCGAGACTGCTCGCGCCATCTATTGAGGCACTTCAGAACTAAACTCAAAAGAATTAATAAGTTTGTTTTGAAAGTTTATTTTACTATTCTATAAATAACTATACGTCAAAATTTGCAACGTTACACTATTGCATGTTGACCCAGCGCCATCCAGCGCCGGCGCAACCACTGGAGCGAACGTTACAGCTCATTCTCACGCCGCCGTTTCCAACCGCGGTATGGTTTTACTAGGAACATGTCAGCCGCGCGCGTTCAACACCGCCGCCGGCACTCAATGTACCCTGCGTGCACGCGTAGACAGTGGGGCGCAGTATTGTTTTATAAACGCTGCGTGCGCGCGAACACTCGGGTTAAAACTCCGCCGGTGTAATCTTCGTATAGCCGGACTAGGACAAAACTCAGTCACACAAGTAAAGGGGGTGACGGAATGCACTATACGACCTGTACATGGTGATGCTCCACACTTTAATATTAAGCCAGTCGTATTAGATAACATCACTGCTCTAATACCTAGCGTTAAAGTACCATCAGTCGTTCGAGAACGTTGCAACCATCTAGTGTTAGCCGATCGCGACTATGGTGTTCCCGCCAAAATTGATTTATTAATTGGGGCGGAGCTATTCCACGAAATCTATGACGGTCAACGTATCAATTTGGGGCCCGGTTTACCTACCGCTCTGCATAGCGTTTTCGGGTGGATTCTGTCAGGGGCAGTAAACTCTAATTCTGCACCTTTAAACACCGCGTGCTCTTTAGTGGCCACCACATTTAAATTAGATGAGCAAATTCAAAAATTTTGGGAAGTGGAGGAACCACCGTGCGTTGTTATCACCGTACCCGAGAATGATACCTGTGAACGCATGTATACCTATCGCGAACCTAACGGACGATACGTCGTACCTATCCTCTTAAAGGATGGCGATCGTTCTTTGGGTGAATCTTACAATAGTACCTTGTCGCGTTTGACTCATCTTGAAAAGAAACTTAATCGTCAGATTGAACTTAAATCCGATTATGTTAATTTTATGCGCGAGTACGAGAATTTAAATCATATGTATCCCGCACCTAACTCTGCGGTACCTAATCTCAATCGTTATCTTATCCCTCACAGTTGCGTCGTTCGCCCAGAGAGCACGACCACTAAATTGAGAGTAGTTTTCGATGCGTGTTCTAAAACTACTAACGGTCTATCTTTAAATAGTATTGTATTCACTGGCCCTAAGCTTCAAGTGGATATTGTAGATATCATAACCGGTTTCAGATTACACACAGTAGTTTTAACTTGTGACATCTCAAAGATCTATAGAGGAATCTTGATTAGACCGGAGGATCGGAACTTTCAACACATACTATGGCGAGAATCTCCTAGTGATCCAGTTAAAGAGTACGAACTTGCGACTGTCACCTACGGAGTTAGTAGTTCACCTTATCTGGCTATCCGCACCCTCCACCAATTAGCAGCCGATCATGGCGCCGCGTATTCACGCGCAGCCGAAGCTCTTCTTTATGACACATATGTCGATGATATTACGACCGGCGCGCCCTCTGTACGCGAGGCCATAGAACTAAAAGATGAACTTATCAGTTTATTAGGTTGTGCTCAACTTGAGCTCCGAAAATGGAGTAGCAATTCACAATCCTTACTTGGAACTTTGCCTGTAGATCATTGTCAAACACCTAAACTTTTCTCTGAAGAAAGTGATAAGCCAACGTTAAAAATCTTAGGAGTCCAATATGATCCTGTGAGTGACAATTTCAGTTACTTACAGTCCCCAATCGAGGACAATGAATGTACCAAGCGTTCCATCTTATCTAGCATCGCGCGTATTTTCGATCCTCTTGGGTGGCTCACACCTTTTATCTTAAAAGCCAAATTGCTCCTTCAAGATCTGTGGCGTCTTAATCTCTCATGGGACGAACCTGTGCCCAGAGACATAGCTCTAGAATGGCAGGGTTTTATAGCGGATCTTCATAACTTAAAACAAATAGAAATCCCTCGTAGAATTATACCTTCTCAGTCTAAGGAATTTCAACTCATCGGATTTTGTGATGGATCCACTAAAGCATATGGATGTTGTGTTTATCTTCGTGTCGTTACCTCTCGCGACGTACAAGTTTATCTTTTAATTGCTAAGTCCAAAGTAGCACCTCTAAAAGTATTGACTGTCAACCGTTTAGAGCTTTGCAGTGCTGTATTACTGTCCAACGTAATCAATCGCATTCATTCTTTGCTTAGTTCAAAAATCATCTTGAATAAATCTATCTTGTTCACAGACAGCTCGACTGTATTGTCATGGTTGAATACTGAACCACATAAGCTTAAGACCTTCGTTGCCCACAGAGTGGTCCTAATTAACGACAGTCCTGTGTCAACTGAGTGGCGACATGTGTCCACCCATGACAACCCAGCCGACATCTGTAGTCGTGGCTTATCTTGCTTATCTTTATCTTCTTCTCAAATCTGGTGGTCTGGTCCTCAGTGGCTGTACAATGAACCCTGCAACTGGCCTGTTTCAACAGTTGAAGTGTCAGATACCGTGCCAGAACTGAAGCCCGCATCACGCGCGTGTCATACTGGTGTGACACGTGAAGCTGACTTGCTTGACTCCATCATGGAATGCCACTCCTCTCTTTCCCGAGTGGAAAGAGTGGTTGCATGGATCTACCGTTTCATAAACAACGTGAAAGCTAAACGTTCTGAGCGTGCGACTTGGTGGGGGCACAGCCGTGCCCCCACCAAGTCGAGCAAAAAAGCGTCACGGCCGTACCATCCTTTTCTCGAAGCAATTCAGACCATTTTCGACCCCCTGTAACTTCGTTGTGGATAAAACTAGAAGACTGAAATTTTCAGTAACCATGCAGGCATTGTAAAGACACGTATATTTCAAATTTCATTCAATTTGAACCAGTATTTTAAGAATTATAACGGGTCAAATTTCTTAATTTTGTCACTCACTGACTCACCGATCATCAAAACTCTAAGGCACTTTTAGCAGACATAGAAGCTTCAAATTTAGAATACAATGAGTGTTTAGTGTATAAATCAAGGAAAAACTAAAATATTTTGCGAATATTAATAATTAATAGTAATAAATAATAATAATTTCAGGCGATGGCCAAGTCTCAATATATTTATATAAAACATTAACCCGTCCCGCGCTGTAGGTATAATTAGCGGGCCACCTTGTGTACGACCGTGCGTTCACAGGGCGCGCGAGGACTTAAAGAATGTTATGGACCACGATCGTGGTCTTAGAGACTGGACGTATTAAGACAGAAAGTCGCTTAAGTAGAGACTGAATAAATTAATAACCGACTTGGTATTACATGGATCTCACAACTTTTTACCGCAGAACAACTGAGTTGCGAGACTTGGTTTTTTTGACAAGTATTGTTTTTGATGGGATTACCTTATCTGACAGCCACTGAACTAGTCCAATCTCTAGATCATTTAACAAAATATGTTCAACATCAAAGTTTTAATGATGTCATATCTTTAATATCATCCAAGAAACCTTTACCCAAACATTTATCTAAACTCTCTCCTTTTCTTGACACTCGCGGAATCTTGCGAGTGGGGGGTCGTCTCAAGCACGCGTCATTACCAGGTCGCGTCAGACATCCATACTTCTTACCTAAGATTTCTCGATTGAGTTCTCTTCTTATTGACCACTATCATGCAACGTATCTTCATTGTGGGCCTCGCCTACTCCAATCTTTAATCATGCGTCGATTCTGGATACTCGGCATTAGAAATCTTATCAGATCGCGTTTATCTAAATGCGTGACCTGTTTTAAAATCAAACCTATTGCACTTCAACCTTTACAAGGTGATCTTCCATCTTCCCGACTACAACCGGGTCATTGTTTTCAAACAATCGCCATCGACTTTGGAGGTCCTTTTATGATAAAGGAAAGTAGACGTCGTAACGCTAAAACGTACAAAGCGTATCTTTGCCTCATAGTATGCCACGCGACCAAGGCCGTTCATCTTGAGCTGGTTACTGAGCTCACATCTGAAGCATTCATAGCGGCCTTAGATCGTTTTGTGTCGCGGAGAGGACTTTGTTTCTCCATAGTCACAGATGGTGGTACTAACTTCGTGGGTGCCAGACGTTACTTGTCGGAAGTTAGTGAAATGCTTAACCGCGAAAGCGATAGTATTTCCAGTCACCTCGCTTCTCGAGGAATCAAGTGGAAGCTCAATCCTCCTTCCGGTCCTCACTTCGGAGGCATTTTCAAGAGCGGTATAAAATCGACAAAATACCATCTCAAACGTATTATCGGTTCCCAGATTCTTACCTTTGAAGAATTTTATACCATCCTAACGAAGGTGGAGGCCATGTTAAACTCTAGACCCTTAGTGGAACTATCTTCCGATCCCGGCGAGGTTGACGCTCTTACAGCTGGTCACTTCCTCATCGGTCGACCTTCGGCCTGAATCGAGGTATGCTGAAAACGAGACATTACGTACTCGTTGGCAGCTATTACAGCGCCTATTACAGAGCTTTTGGCGCACTTGGCAAAGGGACTATTTGCATACCTTACAACAGCGAATGAAATGGTTTAAACACGGCAACCGTCAGCCAAAACTGAACGATCTTGTAACCATTTGTGAATCTAACTTACCTGCTAACGAATGGAGGTTGGGACGCGTTGTACAGCTCCATCCGGGTAAAGATGACATTACTCGTGTTGTGACAGTCAAAACATCTAAAGGCTTACTTGCTTACAAATTTTGACAGCAGGTCTTAACCTGCTGTCAAAATTTGTCCTCTTCCAATTGGAAGTGGAAGCTCAATCCTCCTTCCGGTTATTATTATTTTGTTCAATTGAACAAAATAATTAACTTATCTACACATCTTTCTACACTTATAATTTAACGCACTTATAACACATAAACATTTTTAAGTATCTATATATCAAATTATATATTGCATTTAAACTTATTTTGTTCTTATCAGCTTAACTTTAAACTTAACATCTTATCAGCATGATGACAACTGAATTTGCATAGGCCGTAAGTCTCGAACTTCATCTATCTTATCTTATGAAATCCCTGGTTGATTTCAAATGGCCCTAAGCCTGTTCATATCCCCATATGAACAGGCTTAGGGATGCTTTCCTCAGTCCTTAACCTTTCCTTCCTATTTTAAACTTGCCGCCACACGTACTTATCTAACGATGTGTGCGGGCCAAAGACAACGCATCGCTCCCGCCATCTGGCGGCATAACAAGGCAAAACCAGTTCAAACTAAAATATAATACCGGCCGGTATCAAAATGGAGCGCGCGCTAAAAAGACACTGATATATCGTGAAGAACCACTGCTAGTGATACAGTGTGGTGATCTCCTGGCTCCCAGTATCCCGTGAGTACCTGACCTCTTTCAATTTTGTATCCTTTAGCCTGTTTCTGAGTAGGAAACATCAAAAGCGTACTTTGCGAAACGCGATACTCAATCAACGTTTATGTTGAAAAGCCGGTCTCTTTATTCCCTGCCTGCGTCCTACAGTTTTGGGGGCTCGTCCGGGATTATAAGAAGAAAGATCTGTGGGCCAGGCATAAAGGGAAACGAGAATTCAAGATTTGGTGCACGTGGTCGGTGTGCGGCGGGTGGGCGCAACGAAAAATTACGACGGTCAACGTGTCGCACTATATTTTACAAGACGCCTACGACGAACACTACGACGATAGTGCAACATGCCCAAAGACGAACGGCGCGCAAGCCGGCAAGCCTACTATTTTGAAGATTGTCACACAAAGCAGCATGGCGGCGCAAACATGTTACAAATGACGGCGGAGCTGGTGCCAGGCTTCAGCGGCCGCGACAGCACCTATCCAGTAACGAGGTGGATAGAGGACGTCGAAAGTAACGGGGATATATTTAATTGGACCCCAATGCAGCAGTTACTTGTGGCAGGAAGATCGCTCTCGCACACACAACTACACAACAACTACAGTACAGCACAACTCTGGCTACGGGCGGAGCGACCATTTAAAAGCTGGGATGACTTAAAAGCAGCAATATTAAAAGAATTTCCCGACTCCGTCGATGTTAAGACGATTCATGAAATGATGAGTGCTAGAAAGAAACGGGCAGACGAGACGTGTCTCGATTACATGCTCACTATGAAGGAACTCGGAAAGCGAGGCAAGATGGCGGATTATGTCGCGTTAAAATATATCGTGGACGGAATCATGGCCGTCGAAACAAATAAAGTGATGCTTTACGGCGTAACATCATACGGCGAGCTGAAAGAAAAATTAAAGATCTACGAAACTATTTCAAGCAAGATGCAAAGTTCGAGACAGTGGCATACAGGAGCGTCGGCGAGCACAAGCAAGCATTACACGAACACGAACACGAGCGTATCGAGTGGATGGCGGGTTCGTTGCTACGGGTGCGGCGAGCTAGGGCATACATCAGCTGATTGTCCTCATAAGAACAAGGGGCCAAAATGCTTCAAGTGCAACGAGTTCGGCCATGTTGGATATGCACTAACAGCGCAACTGAACGGATACGGAAATTTACGAGTCAACACCATCGGGTATCGTCGGGCGATGTCGTCGGTAAAGCAGGAGGAAGCCATGATCGCTACGCAAAGATCGCGATGTTCGCGGCAGACGTCACGCCAGACAGCAGCGCCACCAATGACGGTTTGACGAACCAATTTAAGATGGCGGAGCGCAGCAGCCAATCGACGAGCAAGACGGAGATGACGTATAGGACGAGCGGTGACACTATGGTCTATTCACTGAATGACGAACGAGAACGAAGGAAGATGGCGGTGTTTGTTTACGATCACGTCTAGGAGCTGTCAAAGTCGATGTCAAACGAGAAGAAGCCGGTTGTCATCGCGAATGTAAACAATGTTCATGTGAAAGCACTTGTGGACAGTGGCAGCGACGTGAATCTTTTATCTGAGGAAGTATTTGAAGCGATCGGCATGCCAAAATGCGAAAAGGACGAACTATATCTCTGTGGCATTGGACTATCAACGGTGCATTCGATGGGGAAGTGTCCATTGTGTTTGTACATTGATGAACATTGCTACGAAGATGTAATATTTCATGTATTAAGTAAAAACTTTATACCATTTAGAATGATACTTGGTCAAGAATTTCTTAACGATGTTACAGTTGTGTTGAAAGGAAGCCATGATCGCTACGCAAAGATCGCGATGTTCGCGGCAGACGTCACGCCAGACAGCAGCGCCACCAATGACGGTTTGACGAACCAATTTAAGATGGCGGAGCGCAGCAGCCAATCGACGAGCAAGACGGAGATGACGTATAGGACGAGCGGTGACACTATGGTCTATTCACTGAATGACGAACGAGAACGAAGGAAGATGGCGGTGTTTGTTTACGATCACGTCTAGGAGCTGTCAAAGTCGATGTCAAACGAGAAGAAGCCGGTTGTCATCGCGAATGTAAACAATGTTCATGTGAAAGCACTTGTGTACAGTGGCAGCGACGTGAATCTTTTATCTGAAGAAGTATTTGAAGCGATCGGCATGCCAAAATGCGAAAAGGACGAACTATATCTCTGTGGCATTGGACTATCAACGGTGCATTCGATGGGGAAGTGTCCATTGTGTTTGTACATTGATGAACATTGCTACGAAGATGTAATATTTCATGTATTAAGTAAAAACTTTATACCATTTAGAATGATACTTGGTCAAGAATTTCTTAACGATGTTACAGTTGTGTTGAAAGGTGGTTGTGTGAGGTTTTATAGTAAAGATTGGGAGCGTTTGGGATGTTATGCGAGTGAGGTATGTTCATTGGGTTCTGTTGTAGGTCAGATGGTGAACCCAGCCCTAAAGAACGAAGTGATCCAGTGTGTGCAGAACTACAAACCCAAGCAAGTCAAGGAAACACCCCTGCAACTACGTATTGTGCTCAGTGATGAAGCACCAGTGGAAATGCGACCGCGACGTTTATCACTTAAGGAGCAAGAGGTAGTGGATGATCAGGTATCAGACTGGTTGAAGAAAGGCATCATTCGCGTAAGTTATTCTGAATATAGTAGTCCTCTTGTGTTAGTAAAGAAAAAAGATGGTTCTACTGGGGTCTGTGTTGATTATAGAATGTTAAATAGAAAAATAATTAAAGACGAGTTTCCATTACCAGTCATTGAAGACTTAATCGATAAATTAAAAGACGCTAGAGTGTATAGTGTTTTAGACTTGAAAAATGGATTTTTCCACTTGAAGATTAGTGAAGAGTCAATAAAGTATACTTCTTTTGTAACCCACAATGGTCAGTTCGAATTCTTAAGAGCTCCTTTTGGTCTGTCTATTTGTCCAAAGTATTTCATGAGATTTATAACAATAATTTTTAGAGATTTACTTGTTAAAGGTGAAATTATAATTTTCATCGACGATTTGTTGATCCCGGCTGAAAATGAAAGTCAAGCGGTGCAAAGACTAAAGCATGTACTTATGTATGATTTCAGAGCAATATGGCTTAGAAATTAATTGGAAGAAAGCAAAGTTGATTTCCAGGGAAATTGAGTACCTGGGACATTTAATAAGGAATGGTGAAGTAAGACCTACCGCTGAGAAGACCGATGCAGTGATGAGGTATCCGAAGCCAACATCAGTAAGGCAAGTTTGCAGTTTTCTAGGATTAACTTATACTTTAGGAAGTATATCAAAGATTATGCTGTTATAGCAAAGCCACTTTCTGATTTGCTCAGAAAGGATGTTGTTTTTGCATTTGGAGAAAAAGAATGAATTGCATTTGACAATTTAAAAAGGAAGTTGAGTAGCTCTCCGGTTTTGAAGATTTATGACTCTAACTTACCTACAGAATTGCATACCGATGCAGCCTCTGTTGCATATTCCGCTATTTTGTTGCAGCTACACCCAGACGGTTGGCATCTTGTGTATTACATGAGCAAGAAAACCAGTGATGCAGAATCAAAGTACTGCAGTTACGAATTAGAAGCGTTAGCAATCATCGAGGGTGTGAAAAGGTATCGAGTATATCTTTATGGTATCTATTTTACAATAGTCACAATTATCATAAAGATATCATAAAGATATCAAAAAAATCTGTATTCTAATAGACACCCCCAACGAGCAACTTTTGGACACAACTCTTTCTTCTTCAGTGTCATTTCAAAAGCTTGACAATCAGTGACTATTGTAAAATGGATACCATAAAGATATACTCGATACCTTTTCACACCCTCGATGATTGCTAACGCTTCTAATTCGTAACTGCAGTACTTTGATTCTGCATCACTGGTTTTCTTGCTCATGTAATACACAGGGGTGTCTATTAGAATACAGATTTTTTTGATATCGAATTTCATTTTACCGAAAACTATTCCACGATTTTTAATATACTTTTTTTTCAATTCATCAAATTGTTAATCATCGCTGTTTCATATCATCGAAAAACGTTTCTTAAAAAAAATCTTTTAAGGTTGTTATAATAACCAGAATAACGATATATCGAACTTACATTTCATAAAAGTATTAAGTTATCGATGAAACAATTCGTAAAAACATACTACAATATGTATCGGAACCCATAATACTTTTTCACTTAACAAGTTTTTATCGCAGTAACGTTTCATCGAACGATGCATTCGCCTGTTGACGATAAATTGTGTTGCGGTCAGTTCTATATTAATATTTTATAGCGATTCAATCAAGAAAGAAGCGAGTACCGGTAAAAAGGCGTGCCAAGTATTAAAAGATAACATGCACGCAAGCATGCAGCATGCAAGCAAGCATACAGCATGCAGCATGCAAGCAAGCATACAGCATGCAAGCAAGCATACAGCATGCAAGGAAACATGCAGCATGCAGCAGGCATGCAGCATGCAAGCAAGCATACATCATGCAAGTAAACATGCAGCATGCAGCAGGCATTGTTTCTGTCACGGCTCCGGCGGTCCCACGCGACCTTATCGTCGCAGATGGATGTAACGCTCACCGCCGTTTCGGCTTACTGGCCGGCTGCGCCGGCCATCCTCAGCTCGCGGGCCGCCTCGCCCCTTCGCGCCTACGCGCTTTTAAATTGCACTCTAGCGTAGGGCAGACAAGACTACGTGGAGTCGGTTTTGCAGCGATTCGTTTCTGTCAATGATTTGACTTTAGTAGCGCAATATTACAGAAATCACAACGTGTTTACTTTTTAAACAATATTAATAATTTAAAATTAATAACTCACATTGATGATGATAAGTATTGTATCCCGTAAAGTAGAGGACGAGGAAAATGATAAACGTCGGGTTTCAAAGGTATGCCTGAATGAAAGAAATGCCTTTACTAAGTTGTTTTGCATTAAATCCCGTTTAAATATGTGAACTTTGTTAGTATTTTGTATTTTCGATGTACAATGACTTAAGTGAAGTGAAATTTGATGTAACCGACTATTTTGCAAACTGAAACTTACGTGGAAACAAAATTATAAGAAACGAAATATCGATCTAACAATATATCGATGAAATAAAAAAAAAACGAAAAAAAAATACGATGAAGTGAGTTTAGTGATAAAAACTATTCGAGAAAATAAATATGCGATGTAATGAGATTCGCGGAATTGTTCAATAATGAATAAAAACATCGGTGAATAGTGTTATGGGAAATGAAATTCGATCAAATTAATTGCGATAAAGTGACGGTTTCCCGCTCGTTGGGTACTGTATCTGGATCAGTTTCATTATAAAGTGGTGCATAGAGCAGGAGCCAAGATGCAGCATGCAGATGCTTTAAGCCGCAATCTCTGTATGACCATTGTTAACAATAGTTTACAAGATCATATAAGATCAGCTCAACAGAAGGACGATGGATGGAGAGCTATATATGAGATACTACAGAAGGGTTCCTACTCACACTATTGGCTTGATAATAGACTGCTGTATAAGAGAGAGCAGAAACTCCTGGTTATACCTAAGCGTCTAAAAAAGAGATCATAAAGCAAGTACACAGTAAAGGGCACTTTTTAATGAAAAAGATGAAAGAAATTATAATTAAAGATTATTTCATACCTGACATAGAGACGTAACTTCAAGACTTTGTGGTCACGTGTATCCCATGTCTATTGGCTACGAGGAAGGCTGGTAAACAAGAAGGGTATCTAAATCCAATAGAAAAGGAAGGTACACCGTTGCATACCATTCATATAGATCATTTGGGACCGTTGACAGATACTAAGAAGCAGTATAATCATATACTGACAGTGGTGGATGCTTTTACCAAGTTTACATGGATTTTTCCTACGAAGAGCACTACGAGTAAAAAAACTATAGAGAAATTGAAGATACACCAACAAAACTTTGGTAATCCAGTGAGAATCATAAGTGACAGAGGGACGGCATTCACTAGTGGTGAGTTTCAAGAGTATTGTCAAGAAGAGAACATACAACATATCACCATCACCACAGGAGTATCGAGGCGAAATGGTCAAGTAGAAAGGCTACATAGGACTATTTTGGCTATACTTACTAAGCTATGTATAGAAAGCCTATCATTATGGTATCGACATGTAAGTAGCGTACAGAGAGCGCTGAATAGTACATATCAAAGAAGCATAAATACCACCCCATTTCACCTTATGATTGGGACAGCGATGAGAACCAAAGAGGACTTAAAATTTTTGGAATTATTTGGAAAAAAATAAGAAAACTTTTGATAAAAATAGAAAACAAAGTTTCAAGTACGAAGAGGGAGATTTAGTAGCTATCAAGAGGACACAGTTTGGTCCAGGGCTTAAACCGAAGTATCTAGGGCCTTACAGGGTCGTGAAGGTCAAGCGCAAGGATCGTTACGATGTAGAAAAGCTAGGTAGTACTACCGTAGGGCCTAATAAAACTTCAAGCTCAGCAGACCTAATTAAACCATGGCCTCAGCAGGATGAAGAGTAAAATGCTCAGGCAAGTAAGATAGTTGTTTTGAGCCTCAAAATTTGAGGGATGAATGAAAGGGATGAAAGAATGAAATGAAAGAAAACAACTGTAACTTTTATTTGTTTATTATTGTTTATTTTTGAGTAATGTTCAGATTTACTGTGTTTGTTATAACATAAGGTAAACTTTCACTTTTGTTTTTATTACAAAAATATCTAAGATGTTTTACTTAAGACAAATATTTATAAGTTGTAAGTTTTATAAGTTGTAATTGGCTAAAATGTAAGATTTTCCTAAAATTCAATATTGTTGGTTAAGGGTCAGCCTTACTTTGTTAAAATAATCTCAAGATTTTGATGTACAGCTATGTCTGAGGGCAGACATAGGACAAGATGGCCGAATGTAGGCTGAACACTCCAGTCACCTTTGCCTTTGTGCGAGAGCGAGACGGGATGAATGGGTGAAAAAGGGATGGACGAATGGAGGAGGGATAGACGGTTGGACGAGAGTAACGAACGTGGTGGCGAGACTTGAACTGTGGGTGCTCTAAAGAAAAGAAATAAATACGTTTATGTTGAAAAGCCGGTCTCTTTATTCCCTGCCTGCGTCCTACATCAGTGTATTCTCCAAGGTTCCGTAACTCAAAGGTTTGCCACACTCTTTTTGCATGTTCATAATCTGCTTTCGATATCTTACAATTATGCAATTTACTAAAAAAACATTTAAGAGGACGTATTTCTTCCTCATCATAAGAACTCCAAGTAGTGACGTATTCGTAAGGATAAACCCCTTTACGTCTAAGTAAATTAAAATGTTCCTGAGAAGGAAAAAAAAATGTCAGATGTTTGAAATCAATTGTATTTAAATTTGCAACTAGCTTCTCTAGACTTGTGCCTAAAAATTTAAAAGAATCGACAAAACGAACAGGCATGATAGCTCTGTTACTGATTTGAAAAAAATTGGTAAACGATATGTAATTTTCTTTATTTTTTGCAATCACTTGTATCCTACCGGATAATTCTCCTAACTGTCGTATGAAAAGATGACTGTCGTAACCAGCTAAATTATGAAAAAATATGGGAACGAACTTAAGCAAACAATATTTAATATTACAATAAGAATGAGCTGCACCACGATATCGCCCAGTAAGATGGCAGTGATCTTTTACTTTGTCGTCAAATAATATTTTGTTACAAAGATAACAATTTTTAGCTTGTACAAAATTGGTTCTATCTTCATCTGTTAAGAACATAGGGATCGATAAATGTAAAATATTATAAATTACAGTAATATCAGATAGAAGGTTATCAAAAAAAATTTTCACACAGTCCTCGATAAGACACATTATTTATTAAGGGAGTTGTCGTAGGAGCATACAACATAGTAAGCAAATGCAGCTGGCACATGCTTTTGCGTAATCGTTGTGCAACTTGTTCCAGAATTTGATTCAACTGGCTCTAACAAAGATTCAAAATCTGCGTATAAGACGAAGGGCATGTCTTGCATGCGTTCATAATGTTCAAATTGTATTAGAGTTCCCTGATTAGGTAACGTTGTTGCTGACGTGATGTCCTTTTCGAAATTCACATTTGTACAGAGGTCCAACAACCTTAGTGTTATTTTTAAGGCCATAAACATTAATACTTATGTCGGGATTATTCTTTTCAAAAATTCTTATATCCACGAACCCTACTGGATATGTCATATTTTTGACATTAAGTACACTTTCAAAGTGCGGATATGCTGTCGTTCGGTGTGCGTTATTTTTTGCAGGAAAAAGTGCTGCCATAACACACCACAAAAAGCAGTAATCATCTGAATTTTTAATGTTGATACATGCACGTTTGTTTTTTATGACGCTAGGTAAATTTAAGTAACCCGAGGCTCTCAACGGGTTCTATTTGTTTACTTCTAGATACAAGCTTCGTAAATAAGCCCAACCACTATCTCTTTCCTCAAATTCTTCAACTTTTTTACAAATTTTATAGCTAATGTTTGTGTATATTTCATCAAAATTATAACTTTGATGTAAGATAGTGTTTTCAGTAGCAAAAGATTTAATTGAAAGCGAATCATCCTTATGCAGAAAAAATTCAGAAAACAATTCAAAATTTACTTTAAGGTTTGCATAAGCCTCAATTCGGGCTAAGAGTAAAAGTTTTACGCGGGAGCGTAATTGCGTTAAAAACTCAGCAGGAGTAAACACACGCATACGTTCTTCATCGTCACCGATGACGTCCTCGCATCGAATCCGGTACGACGCTATGCGACCGCGAAAACGAAGACCGCTCTCAACAACAGAACTATTATTCTTGTGTAAAATATTTTTTAAATGAGCAGAGAAAGAATTATTTTTAACGGATAAGTTGCAAGTTGAACAAAATATAGTTTTAACCATTATGATTTTTTTTACTGTGTTAAAAAATTTAAAAGAGGTTAAAGTCGTCTTAAAGTAAAATGTAATATTACGTATAAAATGATCTAAAACCTAACACACAGTCATAATATATAAGTAAAACAATTTAAGTCAAAATTTTCCGAAGAGAGTGTAACTAATTATAATGTACCCAGCTGACCGTATCTATTTTTTGTTTTTATCACTAAAGAATACCCCCTCTTCAGTAAATATTGATTTGGCTAATTTAACAAATTTTTTTATAGTCAATAATTCAGGAGACTCGGCTTCGTCTTGTAGTCGAACCCAAACTATTGCCTTTTCACACCTTTCAAAGCCGGTGAGACTGTGCACCTCCTCAGCGTTGTAGAGACGCAGCTCCGCCACCAGTTCACCGCTGAGCTTCGCAGTACTCGTCGCGTTAGTACGCTGTCGTTGACTTGGTTTGTCTCGCGTGGTGGCGGCGAAACTTCGTCATCTGACTCCGAATCATTTAGCCAGTTTGAAGCGGAGCTGGACGCTTCTTGTTTTTTCGCAATCGTCGTTGAGGTCTTAGGCACCGACGACGACGAGTACAGGCATTTTTTCTTAGTGCTAGAAAGATAAGAAATGTAATTAAAAAACATACATTACTTTACTTATTAATATCGCCGATATACAAATAAGAAAACATAAAATATGTTGACACATTTTTAATAATTAGTTTTAAAAGTAATCAACGCAAATTATCTTATGCTTTCGTTGTCCGAGTCAAACAAATTGGTTGACACACAGCTTTTCTTGGCAGAGCGTTTAATTTTCTTGCTTTCAGACCTGAAATAACAATAAATATTAGAGACTCGATATTAACATTTGAAATGACTCGACATGACCCAACATGATAGTAAATGCTAAGATGATTTAATAATAACATTTGCTGGTCTACGTCAATGCTCCTCTACAAACCTTCTATAATGACTTCTCTACACATAGAGAGAACGGACCACAGCCCACCACGCAGACCCAGTGCGGTTTGGTGGTGATAACGGTTGCAGATGCAGCTGGGATCACCCGCTTGATATACCTTCCAAAGCATATAGGAACTCGAGATGGTAAATGGTCGACCACCCATCAGATGACTGACCATACGTGACACAACATATTAATAGAAAAATAATAATAATATTCAAAACTTACGAACATTATTTCGGTATATATCTTCTAGATGATTCTCGGGGCGACGTCGTCGGAGTACTGAAGCACTGACTAGTGGTCGAACTACTGGGCTTGGCGTGTCTACTAGTGGTCAATCTGACTTAGGAAGCACTGATACGACGACTACCATTTTTCGGGTATTTATTAGAGAAAAGTGTTAAACAAGCTATTTTACTAAGCAGGAGTGATCAACTTTTTTTAAATTTATTTTTTATTTATTTTTTTCATTTGTTTGTATACAACTAGTTTATCGATTAGTGTGAAAAGTTGCAGCGTAAGTAAAGTATAACATTCATATTTTAACATTTGCTGTGTAAAAAAGGTCAGCAACCTTTTGATAAAGCGCTGACAGCGATTATCCGGATGTGCAACATTAGGACTGTTTTCACTAAGCATGAAATTTATTAATACATTACATCTCATGATCTGTCTTTACGAGAGTTGCTTAACCACCACAATCGCTGATCGAGTTCACCACTGCGCCATCGAGCTCCTCACATTCTAAAATTATTTTCGATGTACTAAACTAGACAAATGTCTCGGTAACTTTAAAATTGGCCGCTCGGATATCGAGAGACGCAGGTTCGATTACCATGAGGCAGTCTATTTTTATAACTTCTGTGTTTATGTATATGAATACATAAGATGACTTATTCCCACAATAAATAAATCTAACCATATTTAATGGGTACGTATTAAAATAGACATTTGCATTAATAAGTTAAACCATGAAAAGGTACTGTTATGGAAATCCTATCTGATGACTTGTTGCTAAACGTGACTTTAGCATGACATAATTGTTACCTGTTGCTATGTTTATCCCACTTGTGGGAATATGGCGTGATGTTTATGTTATTATGAAAATTTATGTTTAATGCGTTTGTCAATTAAACAGTATAAACTTAGCTTTATCTTTTTAATTTTGTTTATATTAAAGGGTTATTCCCATTCTCCTCCAAGAAATTGTCCCAAAGTCCTCCAGGAAAAAATACAAATATAATAATTTGTTAATCGATTTTCATTCTCCTCCGTAATAAAAAAAATGGTTACCGGGTTAATCTCAAACTCCGCAGACAACTTCAGAAAATACAAATTTTAGCTACTCTGAGGACAATAGAACGAAAAAATTATACTAATATTTCATCAACATCAGCCTATAAACGTTCCACTGCTGAGCACAGACCTCCCACGTGGACAATAGCACGTGAGGATATTGGGTCATAACCAGTGGTCGGAGTAGGTATATTGATTTTAGATACTTGCGTCATGATATCATAACATGGACATGCATTTCTTCCGGAATGTACCGGAGTTTCCAAAAATTTGGTAAATAGAGTAATAAAATAAAAAACCATATGTAAGCAAACAAAATTGTTTATTGTTAATACAAATAATCATTATTACAGTTTTATTAAAAATAATTATTTTTAATCCTCATCGGTTACAAGTTCTACATTTTGATTTTCTGTCTCTATACAATTAAAATAAATAACTATAATTTTTTCAATATTTTCTAATTTTAAGCTATTTCTTTTAACATCTAAGATCCATTTGTAAGTGGAAAATGATCGTTCAACATCTGTAGATGTCAATGGAGCGAATTTGAAATAAAGTTTCTGATTATTTGCTACGCTTTTTTCAATACTCTCGCTGTATTCTCTAATTGTATCTAAATCTGGATTTCGTTCCATAACTGATTCTATTTTATTTTTTATATTCTCATTATTGCACTCGTTAAGCGTAGCCCTTACTTGATCAAATACTAAAAGTGAATCAGCTAGAGATAAATTTAGTTTTTGTAACTCTTTTAGGGCTAGTAGTATAATAGAGTAATTTTCTTCAATATATTTTAAATCATTTTCTAAATTTTGTTTTTCCAAAATGTTTTTTGCGTTTCGTATGGCTATAGCATCAGAACTGCTCAAGCAGGATAAAATTTCTTTTATTTTATCTAAATGTTGAGCGTAGTAAGATGCTGCCTGTAACCAAGTACCCCATCTGGTAATGACTGGTTGCGGAGGCAACGGTAAGTCAGGATATTTTTCTTTTAAAATGTTTACCCTACTAGGAGCCTTTAAAAATACTTTTTTAACATTTGATATAAGAATATCAACATCGTTGTATTCTGACCTTATCTGCTCACTTACACGATGAAGAGCGTGCGCCAAACATGTCACATGCTTCATTTCAGGTAAGTAATGTTTTAAATTTCGCCCTGCAGATAGCATGTACGCTACACTGTCAGTGCAAAGCATTAAAATATTGTCAACTTTCGCTTCAAAAGTGTTTTGCCATAAATTTTCTAGACATTGCAGTACAAATTGTGTTATTGTTTGTCCATTAACTGCTGTTAGCATTTTACAAGCAATCAAATAAGGCCGGCCTGCACTATTACTAGGATGCAATGGTTTTATTAGGAAATTGACTATGTATCGACCAAAAATGTCTGTTGTCTCATCCAGCGATATCCATAGTTTCTCATTTTTATTAGTTTCATAAATCGAATTGATTTTATTCCTATAAAACTTCTCCAAATAAACTTTTCGTAACTGTGATTCGTCAACCACTTTACGATTGGTACAAACGCAACAACAAGTACTGCACATATATTTCTGAAAAAACTCTTTGAACGCTGGATTTTTCATTTGCGACCAAGGAATATTGCATAGAATCAGGAACTTAATGAGGTCGAAGTAAAATTCCTCTTGCGGTCTCTTAAATTTTCCTTGATGTACAGCGCCTTCAATGTGTTTGGTAATGTTGCCTCTATTCACAGCTTTCAAATGACTTTCACACTTTGTACAGTATATAGTGCCACTAGCGTTATCGTAAAGTAGCTCAGGATAGTGCAATAACCACTTTTACACTGTTTCAGCCTTGACCTTTGCCATATTTATTTATATCTCACCTAAAACAATGATTTAAATTTACAATATATACATACACAACTGTAAAGTCGATAATGAAATTCTGTTTCATATAAAGTGTTTTTTTTAACTGAAGCGGTGATAGCCCTGCGGTGTGCGTACCGGACTCTCATGCGCTGTGATGATTGCTATAAAGTGATTTTTTTAACTGTTTCCAAGTTCTAAAACCTTCTTAAATAGTGAAAATAATTAAAACTTACCCGTACAAAAACAACTTCAAATGGGCCCAATCCAAGAGTAATAAATCGATGTCCGTAGTTATAAGCCAAATTCGTCGTTTTAAGTAGATTTCAGAAGACAGTAAACAAGCCAGGGTCAAGTCAAGATATTCACAACACATAAAATAAGCGCACTCCACGAACCGAAATAAGTGAGTGAGCCACTTGGTCTGGATGTCGGTGCGAGCGCATTGTTTTCGAACAAACAGTCAATGAGTCATCCTGGATACTTGATTCTAATTGGTCAGATGCGTTGAGCATAGAGATAAGAGGACAAAAGACCCTGTTTGCCGGATGTCGTGTGTTGAAATGAATATTATTATTATATCATTTTATACATGCTTAGGCTTTTACTCCAACACTTTTACTACAACAAGGTTTTTACACACCAGTCATTTTTTACTATTAAATTCTGGTCATCTACGCCACTAGCAGCATAGCGTTGAGAGTATTGATACATTTTTAACTAGTTTCATGTAATAATTTCGATGTTTCGGTATTTTTATCATAATAATCCGGAAACTCGGAGGAGTATCCATATTAACATATACGTTTGATGTCAGTGACCTTAATTCAATATACCTACTCCGACCACTGGTCATAACCCACCACGCTGGCCCAATGCGGTTGATGGGTTTTAGCGACCATCATCTTACGACAACAACCGAGACCAACGGCTTAACGCGCCTTAGCACGGAGGAGCTCGAGAAGTTTTAAATTTGATCACCCATCCAGCGACTCAGCATTGCGAAAGTTGCTTAGCGGACAAGATCGCAAGCCGAACGCGCTAGCCGCTGCGCTATCGTGCTACTATACTAATATTTAAATAATATTTTTATAATAGTCTTTGGAGGAGTCTAGGAATCAATGTTTGGATTTCTCATATTTTCCAAACAAAAGATTGGAGGCGTTTGGGAATAACCCGTATTAAAATTATTTTTGTCAGCATTGAAATGGGTAGTAGTCGAACTCGTAGGTAACGTGTGTGAGTGTGTGTGTGTGTGTGTAGTGATTGCATACGTTGTTGTTGGTGGGATTGATATAAATAAGGTAACTAATA
Source organism: Eudonia mercurella (assembly GCA_963082485.1). NCBI lineage: Eukaryota > Metazoa > Arthropoda > Insecta > Lepidoptera > Crambidae > Eudonia > Eudonia mercurella. The sequence continues at coordinate 14,151,335 of OY720023.1, read as the reverse complement.
ATTCCCTGCACAGTTGTCTGCATTGACTTAGATCAAAAAACACATGTGTTTATCTATTATGAAAACCTTGAAAATGTGTTGAGTAGATCGGAGTCGGTAAAAACAATTGGCAACTGATTCTAATTAAAATACACAAGTGTTTTCCTATGGGTCGAGGTACTACTTTGACAAATGTTATTCATAGTACTTACTTATTCGGGGATCCAGTCCTGGGAGACCAGGAGCCCCATCCAGTTTAAGTTGTGCTGTAATTCCATGTTGATAAAAACCTTTGCATCCAATAGACGAAGACCTTGAAAATGTGTAAAGTAGATCGGAGTCATCGTATACATAATGAAGTTTGATTGAAAAACATCTTGGTTTAATTTTAGCAAATGTTATTCATAGTTCAACTTATTCGGGGATCCAGTCCTGGGAGACCAGGAAGCCCCATCCAGCTTAAGTTGCGCTGTAATTCTATATTGTTAAAAACCTTTGCATTCAATAGACGAAATACTTGAAAATGTGTTAAGTAGATCGAAGTCGTTGTATACAGAAATTAAACTATAAATTCGATTAAAATACACAAGTGTTTTCTTATGAGGCAAGAATAAAATTTGACAAATGCTATAGTACAACTATGCGATACACCTTGGAGCGTGGTGGCAAATAAAACCGAATATGTTGGATATTAAAGTTTGATAATGTGGCCTCAATGATAAATCAAAACTATATTACACAAAGGCATTATAAACAATACACAATAAATGGGCAAAGCTGTAATGATGATATACTGCTATTTTACAATGTGTAGGCGCTTGCGTCTTCACAACAACTTATTCAGTACTGAGAGGTCACATTCACTTTAAATTGTACTGTAATTCCATATTGCCAAAAACTCTTGCATCTTATGAACAAAAACCTTGAAAATGTGTAAAGTAGATCGCAGTCGTAGTCATTTTAGTAATCTAACTGGTATGATTACATATATACTGAAATAACGATTGAGCATTCTATTGATTGATCCAACGTCAGTGAGATCAATGAAGTGAATCGCGCGATTATTGGACACTCTACTTCGCTTTTTCGAGTGAGCGAACGAAGTGAGCGAACGATTAAGAAAAAGTGAAGAGCCCAATAATCACCTACTAAGTACCACCAAGGCAAATGCTACAAATAAGTTATTGGAAAAAATACCATCAGAAGTATGCCGAAGCAAATCGCAAGTTATTTAAAGTTAGCAAACTCGGAATTGTACACAGGTCATTGCTTCCGGAGAACATCGGCTACACTTTTAGCCGATGCTGGGGCTATTTTAACTACTATAAAAAGGCACGGTGGGTGGAAATCCAGCAAGGTGGCTGAAGGTTACATTGAAGATTCCATACAAAATAAAAGTAAAATTACCAACCAAATAACGGAAATTATTCAGCTTTCAAAAAATGAAACATCTTGCTCAAGAGATGATCCGCAACCATCAACTTCTGCTGAAGAAAGCTTCATCCCGTCAGATTTTGTCCATGACCAACAAATATCACAATCTCAAACTATTAACATACCCAAAAAACACCTGTCCCTAAAATTTGAAAATTGTTTTCATTTCACTATAAATTTTAACAAATAAAATGTTTTATTCTTGTAATGCCGGTTTTTTTCTACTTACCTCACAATCGAGATGTAAAGCAGAGTAGTTAGCTCGGGTGTAAGCATTAATTGCACCCTCGAACTATAGGCGCCCTCGCTGCGCTCGTGCGCCTAAATATCTCGGGCTGAAATTGATGCCTTTCAGCCTTTGGCTACTAATCTACTATTAAATGAAGGCGTCGCAATTTATAACAAACTACCAAATGACATTAGAGAAGCAAAGTCAACAACCACTTTTAAAAGACTACTAAAATCATATTTATTTAATAACCTATAATCATAATTTCAGTCTGTAAATAAAAAGTACCTATATTAAAAATATAAACCTATATTAAAAAAAAAACCTAACTAAATAATAAATTATGCGTTAATATACAAAACCAACTTAATTAATTTATTAAAAATAAGAATACACATTTAAAACATAATGATAAAATAGGTATAATTTAAATATTTTGGAAAACTTATGTAAACATTGCGGAACGATCTTATTATTGTATTATTATATCGATAACTTAATAATAATATTAACTCTGAATAATTTTCAAGAAAAGTAACAGTATAATGCTCTTGTTGTTGATCGAGCACAAAGTACGCTCATGCCACTTCTAGTATCGCTAGTTCAACGTGTATTTGTTGTCGGGGCTACTTGCCGAGTAGGGGGTTACTGCGGTACTTGTACGGACCGCTCCTAACGGTCGAACCAGAGTTTTAATAAAACTACCTACGTGTTTTGTTAATTTTTGTTGATCGCTTTGTTTTTGTGTCGTTCAATGTGTTTTAAAATAATTTTCTATCTCTCATGTAAGTGAATTGTAAATTCTTTATAAGAAATAAAATATCCTTATTATTAATTAAAAATATTTTATTTCTCATAAAGAATTATTAATTAAATTAGGGGAATTTATACTTAATTTATTGATACATACGATCGTATCCGAAATAACTCAATGTTTTTATTTCACTGGCAACACTGAATGTTGGCGGGAACGAATGGCGGGAAAATAACATGGAGGGTCGAGTCACTAGATGACGGTCACTTTGTCTTGGGCGTTCGTGGTGGACGGTTGATTTTGAGCTGTACTGGTTGTTGGGAGAAATACACCTTTTAAAAGAATGTGAGTTTTATTGTGCTAATATATAAATTAATAGTAATACTACAGGGTAAGGGTGTTTCTTACATTTCAGAAGTGGGATAATGCCAGCCTACTTACTAGCTTTGATTACTACTTAATTTTGAAAGCAATAAGTAAACTAAACAAATAATATTAAAATAACATGAAAGTGTTAGCTTCAAAGTGATTTGAAGGTTTTCCTTTTTTTATTGGTGAGGGTAGGTTTATTATTATTATTATTTTAAACGTTGTGGACGTCTGGTGTTAGTTAAAGTAAGTCCCAGTGTTGAAAATAACGTTATGCCTAAGCAATGAAGTCCCGTTTTTGATATTGTTGTATTTTATGCTTGGCGTTTTTCTCCACCCTCAGGTTGAAGGTGTCAATTGGTAGTGTTGGGGATGGACTGAGGGTGTTCGCGGGGTTAAAATTTCGTTATTTTTGCGCTACGTCGCACTGTTTTCGAGATAATTGAGTTTAACTTAATATGTAGTTTTTACTATTTTACTCCCAAAATGGCGAAATTTTCAAAAAAAGTACACAGCTTGTGTTTTTGAGTTTCAGAATCAAGCCTCATGAGAACGAATCACTCCACTACGCCGCCGTTTGACGACGCCCGATGAAAAGCGGGTAGCAGACTGCGGAGTGCTGAGCGACATCAAGGGCGTTGCAGTGGTTTACTTGGTCGTGTGACTTCGGGATGGGTAGGAGTATTAATTACCCCAGTGGGAGATAGGCATGATATAAGAAATTACAGAGGAGTATCAAAGCTATCCGTAATACCTAAACTATTTGAGAAAATAGTTTACGATTCGCTTTTCCCTGCTATAAGGTCGTTTTTAGTTCCACGGTAACATGGATTTATTAATAGGCGTTCTACTGAATCAAATCTTTGTGAGTTCCTTGAAGACGTTCTTGCTACAATAGATGGGGGATCTCAGGTTGATGCCGTGTACACTGATTATTCAAAAGCTTTTGACAAAATTTCACACTCTATACTAATATCCAAAATTGAATTTTCGTGAAATTAAATACTTCATAACTATAAATAGTCTTCAAAATAATAATCTTCACAGAGTCACCGTGATGAAAGACCTGGGGGTAAGCCTAGACAGCGAGCAACTTTTTACCTCACATATAGTTAAAATCACTGCTAGGGCTTACAGGATGTTAGGCATCATCTTTCGCCAATGTTCTGATTATAAAAGTCCTAGTACTTTGGTGTTATTGTATAACGCGTTTGTGGCGGCAACGTGCCGGCCACTGATAGAAAAATGATTGTGGACTGTATTTCACTAAAATTGGATATTAGATATTTGAAACTATGATGCTTTCGTACGATCTGGTTGACTTTAAGGCCATTAAAGCAAAAGCACTTACCTTCAGCCTGCTGCTTCGTCTCGGAGATCGCACGCGCCGCCTGTGCCGGCGTAGCCAAGTTTTCAACTAGCACAATATTGAGAGTAGACCAGGTTTTGATCTTACAGTTAGTTCATGCAACACCCCGGGGATAAAATCATATTAAGAAACACACACTTGCACCGATATATGTGGTTCTAGGAATTAAATTAATTTCAGGAAGGCCGAGCGGCCGCCATATCCTTTCGAGCGCGCGATAAAAGTTACTGCGTACAGCGCCGCGTTGCGGTTGTTTTCGCAAACACACATCCCTTTCCAGATGCGTTCCGTTTTTCCTAGCAGAAAGGTTTAGGCAGTGTTTCACCATAATAACCAAAAAGTCAAGGCAGATACTTAACACCCCCCACCGAAAGCATCATGAGGCTTTCGCAATAAGATTCTAAAATAACAAACATAATGATAACTAAGTTACAGTAAAACATATACATAATAATAATTGCTAATAAAACAAGATAAAGGTAACTAAGTTATCGCAAAATATACTAAATAAGATTATTAATTAACGTAAGGCAAGGGGCTTAGTTTAACAACTGGTTGAGTTGGTTGAACTGGTTGATTAACATATTTTATTAAACTGATAACTGATTTTGAAATGTTAGGGTTGATTATTGCCTGCCAATACTTGTTTTCTTATTATTTTTAGTTAAAACCTATGATTATTTACATTTAATTTAACGCAAATATTGTAACGAACAAATAACAATTTGAAAAAAGAACAAAGTATTAAAAAAAGTCCACGTGACCACGATAGCTTAATCGGTAGTGCACCCGACCCGGCATGTCACGGGGCGCGGGCTCGAACCTTGCTCGTGGAATTCTTTCAACACTTTCTTTTTTTAAATTAAAACCTATTGTAAGAGTTTAACAAGAGTTTATCATTGTGATTATTATATCTATTTACTTAATTCTAGTTTAGTAATAATTATTAAGTAGACAATCATTGTGATTAAAAATCTTTTAAAAGTCTTTTCGTTTATTGAATCATAATTTAACAACGTTGATCATAAAAATTTGGTTTTATTTTTAGATCTATAATATTGTACGAGCAAACCCGTACAATTTGTATGTTAACATATTTGGCTGACGTTGGCGTAAGCGCCACGCGCTGCCCGATTTACGTATCGATATGTAACGTGAAACAGTGACAATAAATTACTCATTGAAGCAACACCTTCTTATCATTTTATCAAAACATCGGTAACAATCCGTATATGTAAGGTTAACAGACCGTACATAATTAATGGTCCTTCGAGCCGGATAGCGGGATCAGTTACGCGACGCGTGTGTGAACAAGGACGTTTCGTGTAAAGGTTTTCCGCTGAAACAGCAGCAGCAAAGCATACCTGGGAACGTGTGTTGGAGGAGCGGTAGCCTGAACAGTCGCAGTTAAGTGGTGTCACCAAGTAAGATCTTTCCATATTATCGCTTACGTAACAATCGCAACGAAAAGATGGAAGACCTGTTAGCAAATCAATGCCAGACGTATGGAGCTATGGAGCAGCTCTTAAGCAATTTCAAAAAGGACGGTGCTGATCGAAAGACGTCCGATTATATCAAGAAAAGAGTTAATCTTTTAGATGACTTTTGGAAGGAGTTCCAGAAAAATCATTTACTATTATGTAGCGTAGGTGACGAGTCGCATGATTATTTTACGGGTAATCATTATCAAAAAGCTCATGAATTTTATAAAACTACTCGAGACTACATTTTGAATCAACCCAGACCTATATTGAAACCAGCTACGCCGATGGCTTCCCCGGTACCATCGCCGTCGGTCTCGGTGGAGCACCTTAATTTACCGATGCCAACAACTAAACATGAAATTTTACACAGTATTCCGAAATTTAAATCGCAAGGTACTAATAGTAAGCTCGATGAAATGCTAAGAAAGCAAACTAGCAATTTTAGAGCATTTTCTCGCACTATTTCTAACATCAATATTAATTATTTATCAGAAAAATGGGAATTCCAAGATGCTTTAAAAACAATAGAGTCTCGGTGGACAGTTATAGATGCGTTGCACTGGGAGTTAGACAGTGAACTCGAAGGTAAAGACGATAGATATGATCAAACATTTTCCTTTCATGAATCAACATATAATAGCATAAAGAAACAAATTAACAGCAAATTATGGTCCGAAAAACATAGAGAACAATCAACCCCTCTAATCGATATCCCTATTTTTAGCGGAAATTATCATCAATGGGTATCGTTCAAGGACCTTTTTACGGAGATAATACATGGCAATCGTTCACTTTCTAATGCCCAAAAAATGCAGTTTCTGAAAACAAAACTTAGAGGTGAAGCTGAGCGTTTAGTACAGCACCTGCAGATCAGTTCCGATAACTACAACGTATGCTGGAAGATACTTAATCACCGTTTTAACAATCAAAAACTTATATTTAATTCACATATCAGTATATTGATGAATTTACCTAGCATGTCACAACCTACTATTAACATTATCAAACGTATTCATGACACAACAATGGAGTGCTTGAATGCTATCAAAACTATGGGTATCAATATCAGTACATGGGACCCATTATTGGTTTATATATTGAGTCAAAAATTAGATTCCGAAACACACAACGAGTACATGGCTTCTCCTAAGCAACCACGAGAGTTGCCTATTTTAGAACATTTTTTGTCTTTTATGGAAAGCAAATTTACAACAATGGAATCATCGAAGCGCAAAGAAAGTAATCAACAGAACAAAAATTATTTACCAAATCAGCCCAACAACAATTATCAAAAAACATATCATTATAAACAAGCATACTCGGGAAACAAAACAATACCTCAGTCTTTTAATAAACCGAGTTTCCGCTTAAACAAAAACTGTCTCGTATGCAATACCGGCGAACATCGCATATTTTATTGTAAACAATTTCAAGAAATGACACCCGTCGGTAAGCGGCAAACAATCGAAAGGTTGCATTATTGCGCAAACTGTTTGTTCGATCATTACGGGAACAAATGCACTTCAAACAAACGATGCCGCGATTGTAATGGGTGTCATAATACGATACTCCACGAAGCTTATGTTAAGCAAGAATCCAACTCAGCACCTGGGGTGTCGAACTCGAACAAGGTCGCGTCGCATGACACTACTATTGGGAAATTAAACAGGAAGTATAGCAATAGCAATTCACACGTGGCCCAAGCTGGAGAAATGGCAGAAACATTACTGTCTACGGCTCTAATCAAAGTCCAAAAGCATGATGGCTCTTATCTAACACTACGCGCTCTTATTGATCAGGGGTCACAAGTGACATTGATATCAGAAAACGCTGAACAACTATTAAGCTTACCGCGGAGTAAATGCAAAGGTTTAATTACCGGCATAGGTGCCAAAGATAACAATTGTAGTTGGACGATTAACTTAAATTGTTTTTCGATGGACGGAACTTTTTCATTTAACACGAATGCTTATATCATGAAAAATCTCACTAAAAATCTACCTAGTTTTACGTTTCCAAAACCCGATTGGTCGTACTTAAACAACATTGAATTAGCAGACCCTCAATTTTACATACGTCGCCATATTGATATTTTATTAGGGGCTGACATATACTCACAAGTTATGTTAGGAGGAATCTGCCGCTTAAGTTATAACATGCCTATTGCGCAAGAAACACGTTTAGGCTGGATTCTGTGTGGAAATATGAAAAGTTTTCATTGCAACGTAGTTCAAATCAACACTGATTCTATACAACGATTTTGGGAAATTGAAGATATCAGTCACAGTTACACAGTTACAGCTCAGGAGCATTCATCCTTATCATCAGAAGATTATGAATGCATCCAGTTTTACAAAGCTACAACAAAAAGATTACAAGATGGTAGATATGAAGTGTGCCTTCCTCTAACAAGTGATTTTGAAGAACAGTTAGGAAAATCGAAATCTATCGCGATAGCGCAATACAAGCAGTTAGAGAGAAAATTCTGGAAAAATCAAAAAATCGCATTACATTATAAACAATTTATTGACGAATATAAGGAATTAAAGCACTTGCAACCGTGTCACAGTAATGTGAAACCGGAGTGTTACCTACCACACCACTGTGTGTTGCGGGAAGATTCCAGTACAACCTCATTACGTGTGGTGTTCAATGCTTCCTCAAAAACGACATCTGGAAAAAGTTTGAATGACCTCATGTTCAAGGGTCCGAACTTACAAAATGATTTACAGTGCCTCATTTTAAAGTTTCGACAATATCAAATAGCATTTACAGCGGACATAGAAAAAATGTTTCGCCAAATTTGGGTTCAAGAAAAGGATCAAAATTTAAAGAAAATTATGTGGAAAAACGATGAAAATAATCTATTAGAAGAATATAAATTATGCACGGTTACATACGGCACTAAGGCCGCGCCATTTTTGGCCATGATGACCTTAAGGCAACTAGCCAGTGACGAGCGAAATAATTATGGAAAAGCAGCTGAGGTCTTGGAAAATTCGTTTTATACTGATGATTTGATACACGGAACACACAGTTTGGAGGCTGCCATAAAACTACAACGTGATCTGATAGCATTATTAAAATGTGGTGGTTTTAATTTACGAAAATGGTCATCGAATTGCCCTGAATTATTAGAAAGCATAGATCTAACGCAAAATAATCAGCAAAATAAGAATTTTAATACACCAGAGTCAACAAAAACTCTCGGCCTTATATGGGATCCAAAGCAAGATGAATTTACATATAAATTTAAAACTGAGTTGTCATCAAAAAAGATAACAAAAAGATTCGTTCTTTCAGAAATATCAAAATTTTTTGACCCTCTGGGTTGGATAGCACCTACTACAACAAAATTTAAAATATTATTTCAGAAATTATGGACACTAGACTTACAATGGGATGACGAAATCCCAGAAAATATAGCAAAAGAGTGGACTGCTTTGCAAAATGACATAATCAATTTAAACTTAATAAAAATACCACGATGGATAGGAACTAAACCAAACATTAATATCGAATTGCACGGCTTTTGCGATGCTTCTACAAAAGCATACGCATGTGTTATTTACGCAAAAATTAAGGAAGATCATCAAGTAAATATCAAGTTAGTTACGGCAAAGTCAAGATTAGTACCAAAAAGCAAAAACGTATCACTACCAAGGTTGGAATTGTGCGGAGCAGTTTTGTTATCTAAACTTATGATCAATGTTAAAAACTGTATCGCCGAATGTAACATAGAAACACATGGTTGGACCGATTCAACAGCAGTTTTGGGTTGGTTACAAGGGGACCCCGGTCGGTGGAAGACGTTTGTAGCCAACCGGGTACAAGAAGTCACCAAAATCATACCTCCAGTTCAATGGAAATATGTAAAATCGAGCGACAACCCTGCGGATTGTGCTAGCCGTGGTTTATCAATAGCACAGCTGCTGGAATTTTCACTATGGTGGCAGGGCCCATCATGGCTGCCATCTTATAAAAAAGATGAAAGTAACAATCTTCCAATTTATTTAACAAATGAAGAAGTAAGAAAAAGTAATCATGTTACCGTAACTCTGCAACAGCTAGCAAACAATCAGAATATTATTAAAACATTGTTAAGTAACTATAGTTCGTTAAGAGACATAACACACATAATAGCGTGGTGTTATCGTTTTATATCTAATGCGAGCAAGAAAAGTATAAATAAAAATAGCTACATTAATATAGAAGAGGTAAGAAAAGCAAGAATAAGCATTATCAAGCACACACAGCAAGAAGCATTTTCGGAAGATATAATTAATTTACAAAACGAAAGCAAACTAAGCACAAAAAGCAAACTTTTATCTTTAAATCCATTTTTGGATAATAAAGGAATTTTACGCGTGGGTGGAAGGTTAAAGCATGCGAATATCAGTGATGACATGAAATATCCTATCGTGTTACCTAAAAGCAGTAGACTTACCGAATTAATAATAAATGAAGCACATGAAAATACTTACCACGGTGGAGCTCGGCTGACCTTGAGTTTCATCAGGAAAAGGTACTGGATAGTCAGCGGCAATCAAATAATTAAAAAGTTGTTGCGCCGCTGTGTAACTTGTAGAAAATATAATCATAACAAACACCACCAAATTATGGGAGATTAACCAGTGCTCGAGTGAATCGATCACGACCATTTGCCCACACAGGAGTGGACTTCACAGGTCACATTTATATCAAAACAAACAGAGGTCGGGGCACAAAAACCACGAAAGGGTACGTGGCCGTCTTTGTTTGCATGACTACAAAGGCGGTTCACCTAGAAGTGGTGTCAGACCTGACCGCATCAGCCTTTATTGCGGCGCTCCGAAGAATGGCTTCAAGAAGAGGCACTCCTCAGCATCTGTACAGCGACAACGGAAGAAATTTTGTGGGAGCCAATAAAATACTAACCTTGGAATATAGAGAACTAGAAAACATATTTAACAATGAATTTACGTCAGCTGTATCTGATATGGAGATCAGTTGGCATTTTAATGCGCCCTCATGGCCTTCAGCAGGAGGCCTATGGGAAGCTGCTGTAAAGAGCATGAAAAATCATTTGAAAAGGGTCATAGGCGAACAGAAGTTAACCTATGAGGAGATGACAACCGTGTTAAGTCAGATAGAGGCCTGTCTTAACTCAAGGCCCTTCTGTCCTATATCTGAAGATCCTGACGACCTGGATTTTCTAACGCCTGCTCATTTTTTGGCTTCCGGCCCAGTTCTGACTATAGTGGAAACTGAACGGGACTTGAGAACTCGGTGGCAGCTAACCCAGCGTATTTTTAATGATATTTGGAAAAGATGGCGCACTGAGTACTTGTCAAAACTAACAACCAGAGGGAAATGGCAGCAACCTGAAAACAACACGAAATTAAACGATGTCGTTTTAATTAACGAAGACAACTTACCTCCTGGAAAATGGGTAATGGGAAAAATTGTTGAACTATTTCCTGGAGCCGACGGATATGTGAGAGTAGTCAAACTGAAAACAAAAAACGGCTTCATTAAACGCCCTATATTAAAATTATCAAAATTACCGGTAGACATTGAAACCAGTAACCACGCACCTGAAACATCAAATCATCAAAATGACAGAAAATACGAGGAAGTTAACGAACCGCATCTATCGAATAAGAAGTCTCTTCGCAAGAGAAACAAAACTCAGCGATTTAACTTCACTAGCATGGCTATATCATTTTTATTATTTTTTATAACAATGTTTTCGAACACGGAAGCTTTGCAAACAACCCCATTTAGACAGAATCAAGGGCTATATTTTGATAAGGTGTGTGACATGCGATTGGTAAGAGATCAATGGAAAATTATTATCTACTACGAAATGGAACCTTATTGGAATGGCATTGCAGCTCTGAATCATTATTCAAACAACTTAGATAAAACATGCAATGCAATACGAGAACAAAGTCATTGTGATATCGTTATTACACAATTAAAGCACGGGATCCCCGACCTTGAGTACTACAACGGTATGCTGCTCGGTCAGCAGTCGGGAGCGCGCGCCAGCGCTACCAGACGGCGGCGCGGGCTCATTGACGGGGTCGGTTATGTAGCCAACTCATTATTCGGCGTATTAGATCAAAGGTTTGCAGAAAACTATAAAAAGGACATTCAACAATTACGTGACAACCAAAAACATATCACTTTATTTTGGAAAAATCAAACATCAATAATTGAGGCTGAGAACAATCTTTTAAAACGAACTGCAGACTCTATAAATAAACAACATAAAATGATAAACCAGCATATAAATAAATTAGAAAGGGCACTGAACGTATTGGCAAAAAGGACAGAAACTACATCTATCATAAACGAGTTCACGTTAGGGTCGATTGTAGCAAGCAATCTGCTAAATAACTTAAAAACTATTCAAAACACGCTCATCGACACTATAACTGACATTTTTCATGGGCGTTTCAATCCCCATTTACTTACTCCCGAACAGATAAGAGACGAATTAAGTACGATTGCTAGTCAGCTCACTAAAGATCAAATGTTGGCGGTTGACAACGTGCACCTGAATATACAAAGGTTCTACGAATTATTGAAAGTTAAAGCACGCATGTTACAAGATTATTTAATTTTTGAAGTACAGCTGCCACTTATTAGTCGAGACACTTTTGAAATCTATCAAATCATCTCGATCCCACAGCAAAAAAGCGATACCATGCTTAATATAGTACCTATTTCCGAATACATTGCGATTAGTTTGAAAAAAGATAGTTTCATCAGAAAGTATGTCTTTTCACGACATACACCATTACAGCATGATTTATGGAATCATCGCGGTAATAAGCGTCATAGCTTTCGTCGTGGTGGTTCGTCGCGTGCGCTGCCGCTGGAATGTGCCGCGCGCGCCGGAGGCGGGCCAGCCCCAGCTGGAGCTGGCGGCCCGGCCGCCTCCCTCCTCAACAGTACCAGACAGTGTGAGTGTAAGTGCTGCGCATAGTGCGGGATTAGTGAGTGTCAACAGTGAGAGTGGAAATTCTGTGCATAGTGCGCGTTTAGTTAACAAGGCTACGTCTCCAGAATTACGTGCTCGTTTTTAACCCTTAACTACCTTCGTGGGGTAAATTTTTACCCCAACCGCTGATTTCTCTTTCGTAAAATTCCTCCTATTGTGATCAGTGCGTCGTCACTTCGTGTAATCTCAGTAGTGGCCGCGTTACCACGGCAGGTGGACGGGGAACGCGCTGCGGCTTATACTTACAAAGGTACGGTAGGTGTGGGGTAAACTTTTACCCCACGAAGACACTTACGTAAGAGTTTTACTTTTTCATACCTAAGGACTTTATGAATATTTTCATTACTTGTAGGTGAAAATGGAGCGTTTTCTAAACGATGAAGCTATTGCAAGCGTATTGGCGGACGAAGAATGTTCGGATCAAGTAAATATACTGGATTTCTTTGAAGATGATGCATCACATAATATTGTTCTGCATTTATCTGGTATCAAGGGTCCGGCCGTAGAAAAACCCAATTTATACCCTGTCGAATCGTGGTCTTTACTTCTAACTGAAGAAATCATAACTTATGTCACAATCCAGACAAATGAAAAGATTACAGAATTGTTAGAGAAGAGTAGAAGTTCTGAATTTGATTCTGAATATGAACCAATGATAGGGCTCAAAGACCCACTGTCATATTTTTTTCATTTAAGTTTAGGAAAGCTTTGCGTTTATTTTATAAAAAAATTGAATCTTTGTTGATCTCAAAACGCATTTAGCTTAGCAAAAAAAATTTTTTTATAGATTTTGTTCTTGAGTATCTAAAGACATGTTTTTTCTTCTTAGAAAATGAAAACTGATTAAAAAGGTGCAATTTATGTTAAGTAAATACATGTTATAGTTCCTAATAAAGTTTATTTCAAATTAATGTTGTCTACAGTTTATTTCTATACCTCTAGTTATTTTCATTACCTCATATTTTTAAAAATATTGTCTGTTTAACTTTGGGGTAAAAAATTACCCCACGAAGCCACACACGTAAGTTTAAATAGCGAAGGTAGTTAAGGGTTAAGACAAAACAACAAGACTAATAAAAACTCTTTTATTTTTATAAGTTATCATCTCATCTCATCTTTATCAATCAATCTTAATAAATTTAAATGTAAACAATAAAATGCAAGATAAGAGTTCATAGTAATGTCATATTAACTTTAATTTCATAACTAACCTAGAACACTAAGAATATTGTTACTAACTAAATGAAATAATTAAGATTAAAATGAAATAGTGCATTATATTTTGTTAATAATTGAATCATATTTACCTAGATTACTATATAGAACATGTGACATTAGATCATTTTACTGTATTCCTGTTGCCCGGGAATATGTACGAGCAAACCCGTACAATTTGTATGTTAACATATTTGGCTGACGTTGGCGTAAGCGCCGCGCGCTGCCCGATTTACGTATCGATATGTAACGTGAAACAGTGACAATAAATTACTCATTGAAGCAACACTTTCTTATCATTTTATCAAAACATCGGTAACAATCCGTATATGTAAGGTTAACAGACCGTACAAATATTATTTAATTGAACATACAACATCATCTCACTTCTAATATTTCGTAGAACAAAGTGACATGTGTATATAGCTGATCGTATTTTTCGTAGAACAATGTAGTAACGCTTTATACAGCGTCCTACTTTACAAAGTACACTGTCGGATTGTAACATAAGAGAGCTATTTTCTTTATAAATCAATATAATCTTGTAGTATTTATCTACATGCAACTCTTAATATTGTGTCAAAAGCTATTTATAAGTTATAATTTAATTAAGCAATTATGAGAAAAGTTATGCAGATAAATCTAAGCTTAAAACTTTAAACAGCTCTCCTGTAAAGGAGGCATTTTGTAAATACGACATTGTTCTACGACAGTGTCGATTTGTGACAGTTTTCTATAAATTATGACTGTAAGATTTGAATATCATTTCCAGTTGATGCATTCTTTTATTAAAACATTTAATCAAACCACAACGATTGAGAATTGTTGCAGTATTATAATTAGTAATATTGATTTATCAAAAACGTAGTATGTTTTGATTAAGTTTTGTTAACTAATAATTAACTATTTTTAAATACAATGAAAGTGTCGACTAGAGTTATTTAAGTTTTTGTGTGATATTAATAAATAAAACTATAGTTTAATTTAACCTAAGAGATGCGGTGTATTGAATATTTGTCAATATTACGAGTGGAGAGATTATTAATAGGTAAGTTTTATTAACTGGACTGATTAGTACGAGTAAGTATAAGATAATTATGATATTGTAAAGTGACTCGATTGGCCAAGTGTTAGGTTTACTAGTGCATAGGGACATGCACCTCGTCAAGATGGACGAGTGTTAGGTTGAATAATAATTTGGTAATTTATATCCCAATTTATTGATACGTACGATCGTATCCGAAATAACTCAATGTTTTTATTTCACTGGCAACATTGAATGTTGGCGGGAACGAATGGCGGGAAAATAACATGGCGGATCGAGTCACTAGATGACGGTCACTTTGTCTTGGGCGTTCGTGGTGGACGGTTGATTTTGAGCTGTACTGCTTGTTGGGAGAAATACACCTTTTAAAAGAATGTGAGTTTTATTGTGCTAATATATAAATTAAGAAGAAGACTATAGGGTAAGGGTGTTTCTTACATTTGGCTGTCGAAAAGGCTCGATTCAAATTCAGAGTCCGACTTGAAAAATTAAGTACAATTATTAGATATACGAGACAGCATAGAAGAGTCACTGCTCCAGAAGTCTCGCTCGCACAAGACGAGTAAAATTGTTGAGTAGAAGTCTATTCTTGGTGACTTGAAAAATAAAAGTTACTCATAATAACACAGCCAAGAAATGGACTCGCTTTTCGACCGAATAGTGTGTAGGATCTTAAAAAACCCGAAGTCTTATTATAATTATTACTTACACAGTGATATTAGATGGTGAGCACTCACTCGGAAATCTTAGAGCGAGGACTAAGGCGCGGAGAGTCTCGGAGATACAGTTACAAGTTATAAGTACTCGCACAATTACGTCACTCACAATTTCTTGAGCGCGATGCACTTCGAAGCACTGAATAAAGTATCGATACACAAGTTCCAAGTTTTATTGGCAAATAATTGCTAACTTTACAAAATTCACTAGGGTTGCCACATCACACATTAACGGAAATCCACTTCTTGTCACGTGTCGTAAAAGTAGATGTTTATTTGATTTCAATATCATAATACAAAAGAATTATGATATTATTTTTAAAGAATAGTGTTTTCAATAATGTTTCAATGTTTTTGTTGTGATAATGTATTTCCTATAGGATCATCGATTGCAACTTTCGCAAAGTCCGGTCATCGGATGGGTGACCAAAAATTTTACATCTTGAGCTCCTCCGTGCTTCGGAAGGCATGTAAAGCCGTTGGTCCCGACTGCATTAGCAGTCGTTAACAATCACCAATCCGCACTATGCCCGCATGGTGGTTTATGGCCCGTTCTCCCTATCCATCCATAGGGAAAGCTCGTGCCCCGGCAGTGGGGACAAAAATGAGCTGATGATGATGATGATGATGATGATGAGGTGCATAATAACTAGGGTTAATTTCATTAATATTATTATTAATGGTTAATTTCATTACGTCTTTCTCTACGTCGGCGTCTCGGTGCCCTACCACAACAGTGTATGACGACAGCCTTAAATAAGATGGTTGTAGCTAGCTAAGGGGACTTATAACACGCCTTGCCACCAACCAAACCGAATACAATGTACCCTCCGCTGGGAATCGAAACCGGGACCTCTGGGTTCTCAGACCGGGCTTACCATAATCTAACTACTAGACCACCGAGGCGGTAAAAGTAGTAAGTATCAAAAAACATTACCAAGTTCATCAACTTGTGCGGCGGATAGATAGGTAGCCTACTAACTATGCTAATGTCGCATCTGCAATATTCAATTTGCCTGCCGCAGTACGGCCTGCGACCTGCGTAGGTACTAAAATCTAATTGACTCGCGTAGGTCTTTTGACCACTCAAAAGAACTACGTGCGCCAATCAGATCGAAGTGAGCAGGCTCTTGGGGATGTTCGTCACAAACTGCACCATTCATTTTTGAATTGATAATTTAAATGATAATTTACATAATTTCTTAACTTTTGCACACATATTTAAACAGGATTTAACGCAAAACTACTTAGTTAGGCATTCTAAGCATATCTTTTAAACCCGACGTTTCGACCGAGTTGGGATGCAATTTAATGTGTGCTGGAACACGAAAGTTTAAAAGTGTATTCTTAACTTTTAACAAATAAGTTATTATTACGTCATTTGTAACATTGCTGGTGGTATTTCATTATTGAATAATTATTAATGGAATCTATCTATTGCATTAATTATAAGAGTAGCCATGTTAATTTAAATTTTCAAACACTAATCTTGTATGATTCAGCATTTATGGCACTTCTAAGTTTTTATCTGGTTTCTATAGGAATAGGGTTGATAATTCGGGGTTACCCTTGTTTTATAAAAAAAATTGACAAATTAACACTTCCTAAATAATTTTTCGCATAATTTACCCGTACAAGTGTTTTATTAATTTATGTATACATATAATATAGCTAAAGAGGGTCGAAAGTCTGTACATGGAAGATATTCGAAAAATAGTTGGCTGGGGATACTTAGAATTGATAACGTTACAACAGTGTTTAGATTTTTGTCTGTTTATTTGACCGCGCATCACGTGAAAATGGCTGAACGGATTTGGATGAAACTTTGCACATAGACAGACCATGACCCGGACTAGGATATAGGACTTTTTATCCTGGTTTGTTTCTGTGGGATAGTGTAGTAGACTTCGCGAACGAAGTCGCGGACGACAACTAGTAAATAATAAATAAATATTTTAAATGAGCTGTGTGAACGGAAGTTAAATGTTATTATAAGTATTTTCATTCATCATCAGAATTAATGAGGACTTCATCTGTGCAAAAAATTAAATCCGTGTCTTCGTTAATAAGTGACTCATTAGTGACACAACACACATCATTACATCAAAAATTCAAAAAATAAGTGGCTCTAACAGGTGCCTGCTCAGTTTCTAGGCCTCCTAGTTTATAGGAAAACCTGAATCTGGTTTTGGTTCTGTTGTTTTCAAAAGTGACAAAACTTTATGTGGAATAGGTAATCGCTTTTTTTTTACTTGCACGGTTTTCTAGGGATAAACTCGTTAGGTAGGGGTCCGAAGACTCGAGAGCACGGCGAAAGAGGTCGAGGATTGTGGTTTTTCTATCTAATTTTCTTGTGTGATGCTCTCGGTCATATCGCCAGATTTATTTCTGGATTCACCTGCCTGCTCGGACAGCATTCCTATCGTTAAAGGACTCGCTTCAATGATTTGCCATCCATGTAAGAGTATTTTGTGTACAGTGACTAACATATAGCACCAGTTGTATTTTTCTACATATTTTTCAGCCACGGAAGCACAAAACACTCAAAATTTTGCAACATCGATCGGCAAACCACTCGAAAGAGCAACCAAAATTGTGTGAAAATCCCCCTCCAACAATTCGTCAATGTCTAAAATGTTTGCAAAAGTTTGGCGATTTCCATCTGATAATGCTGTCCGAACAGTATTGCCGTCATTGTTGGCCCCAGAATTTGGTCGAACAACATCCACTAAAAGCGTATGCAGTACTTACTGAACACTATTGAAGGACTAGATGACAACCCTACCTACCTATTAAAATAAATAAATATCGGCAATCATGCGTTATTTTAATACAGTTTTTTTTTGGTGTTAGTTCTAATTATACTTAATTGATTAATCGCTAATATTGTGTGATTATCGAGAAATAAATATGGTTCAATACTTGAGAAAAAATATTATATTGTCGTATAGGACTGTAATTTTCAACTTTAATTGAATGATAATGGTGCTTAAAGATTATCTCAATAAAACGTATATTTAGGAAACTTTTGAAAAAACATATACAACGTGTATCAGACAGGTTCAGCCATAAACCAGGGTTTCAAACTATCCCTAGTATAGACCCTTTCTATAAATACTCTAGTAAGATAAGCGCCATTTAATTTGTTTTTGCATTTACAAACAAAGTTAATCTGTCGTTAATTTATAATCAAAACAAGCTAAACCCATCACTAGCAGGGTCATGAACTCTGTTTGGTGCACTGCCTACACTGCACCTCCTGTTTGTAAAATTGCGTGTCCTAGTTTTGGCCGCCACGCCCCCTACCAGGCGCACAGTTTTACAAACAGGAGGTGGTACTGTAGTTCGCCCGCTCAAAGAGTTGCCGGTTACTGTCGGCGCAAGCGGCGAAAGTCAAAACCTTTGACGGCACATTTTGTTTGTCGGGTTGTTTGTCGGCAGTCGATTGGCGGCACCGGCGAAAGTCAAAACCTTTGACGGCACATTTTGTTTGTCGGGTTGTTTGTCGGCAGTCGATTGGCGGCATTTTTTGTTGGATTTGGTAGACTGACAAAACAAAGACAGATATGTAAGTAGGCAGCTATTTTACTTTCGTGATTTAATAATTTAAATTCAGTAGTTACCTAAGTAATTATCATCAAAGTAATAAAAAGATTTTCATTTTACATCCACATTATCTACTTTAGAGTACTTTAGACTTACCTACGAGTAGGTACCTACATAGGTCCTTGATTAAAATGACTTCAAAGCAAAAGAAAGCGTAGCACTTAGGTGTAGTGTAGCACCCTAGCTGTGATAAAAAAGTCCACTCCACTTCACATGCACAGTTTACAAAAATGGCTCAAAATGCCCGCCTTGTCGCTGGATGCAAGTTTGCGCCCGACGCAAAACGGACTCTTCTGCGTTTTGAAGCATCTGTGGTGTGATGCTTAGAAAGGCAGCTGTGATACGATCCTTCATTTCTTCGGCAGTATCGCAAGCCACGGCGTACACCAAACTCTTAACATGCCCCCATAAAAAAAAATCAAGAGGTGTAAGGTCCGGCGATCGCGGTGGCCAGGCCACACGCCCTCCTCTGCCTATCCACTGTGAAAAGCGTAGGTTGAGATATTCGCGCACTTGTCGCGCGTAATGTGGTGGTGCCCCATCATGCTGAAAGGTCATTGCATGATATTCCGCCAAAGGAAACTGTTCAAGCTGCTCTTCAATGTAATTCGTCAAGTGCTCGAGGTAGTTCTCTCCATTTAGTCGTTGGGGCAAAAACTTAGGTCCAAGCAGCCTACCACCAACTATGCCAGCCCAGACGTTAACTCGCCACTGGTGTTGGAAACTGGACTCTGTTGACGCATGCGGATTCGTGTGTGACCACACATGCTCATTGTGGATATTGCTTATCCCGCCCCTAGTGAAGGCGGCTTCATCCGTCCACAGCACAGTTGAAGCAAAACCAGGAACCGTCATCACTTTATTGCAGTACCACTGGCAAAATCCACGACGCGGTTCGAAGTCCGCAGGCGTGAGTTCTTGGGTTCGCCGAAAATGATACGGATGCTGGCCGTCAACTCGGAGCACCCGCCAAACCTTCATGTGAGCTACGTTGAAAATAGCTGCAGCTCGACGTGTACTGGTCCTTGGGTTTTCTTCAAAGTGTTCCAATACGGCCTCCTCAAAACCCGGGTCCCACATGTTTGGCTGGACCTCCGGACTCGTCCCACGAAAGGATCCAGTCTGCTGGAGACGCATAACCATTCGTCGAAAGCAATCCGCCGATGGCAAGCTTCGCTGCTCAGCTTCTGGTCTACCGTCGATGAATCTCTCGCGGTACAGTTCACGAGCACCACGTAGACTGCCATTAGCTGCCCCGACACAAAGAATCATTTCGTAATACACCTGATTACTTAGAAATGCCATATTAACTTAATAGGTAGTCGAATCGAAACCGAACAGCAAAAAAACGAAAAGTAGGTGTGCACTCTGAAAGCTTTCACAAACGACTGCGAAAAAATTATAGGCAAACAACCCCAAGGCGCCGCCCGCCTTGGTAGGTACCAAGGCGGGCGGCGCCACCTACTAGAACTAGAAGTTGCTCCTGGTACTTTTTAGGGCTTTTAGGGATCGAAAATAATTATTGTGTAGACTTGATAATAATTGTGAATTATTGATAGATAAGCTTAGATAAATTTTTGTATTAATAAATGTCATGCTCAACGCATAGATATAGGAATTAAATAGGGACGGGATAGGGATAGACCTAACTTATCAATGTTAAACATTGACGTGTAACAATTTTACCGAAATAATTTTAAGAAGAACGTTCGAAAAGACGTTCACATTACATTATTTTTATCATCATCATTTTCTACTTTTTCTCTACATACTGTTAAAATAATGTTAAGGAAAAGCATGTAGTCCACGCGTGCGAAGCCGCGGGCAAAAGCTAGTCCATCGATATTTGTCAGCGCTCGATGTGTATTTTTTTAGCTTTATCCCGTTGCTTTATCAAATCTTAGAAGTTTGCATTTCTTAGATATTTTAGCGTTATTTTAGCGTTTCATAACGCTTAGATAATTTATTGCATTGTAAAAGTTCAGGTTCAGTTCAACTCAGGCGGGAATCGAACTATGTAACTTTTGCAATCCGGGCGGCATTTTAACCACTTGACAAATGAGTCTGCGGACTCTGGATTGGACTATGGAGACTGGTGTTGGTGGTTGTTGGTGTCGGTGGCGGAAGGTGTGTGGTTCAATTCTTGTCCGAGGTGTTCAACTTTTTTTCAGTGCAGTGCAGTAACTTGCAACGATTTTAGACTAGTAGGTAGACATTTATCTGTCCACTCGCAGTGGCGCTAGTTACTACTAACCCCCATATTCATAAAAAACTATTTAAGTATAATTTAGTTAATAATTGTTTTGTCTCTTTTCCTCAAATTTAAAATGACGTGTGTGTGACGTTGACAAAACAATATTTAACTAAATAATGCTTAAATAGTTTTTATGAATAAGGGGGTAGTACTTTCCGAAGTCACAGAATACAAACCGATGTCAAAGTATACTACCAAAGTGTAAACTGGCTTAAGCGCTGCGAAACACCACTCACTGGCATTATGTAAGTACTAGCTGTGCCCTGCGGTTTCACCCGCGTTAATTAGCGACTGTTCCACTCCTATTAGTCATAGCGTGATGTAATATAGCCTATAGCCTTCCTCAATAAATGGACTATTTAACACAAAAAGAATTTTTCAATTCGAACCAGTAGTTCCTGAGATTAGCGCGTTCAAACAAACAAACAAACAAACTTTTCAGCTTTATAATATTAGTATTAATTAAATAATGCTTAAATAGTTTTTATGAATAAGGGGGTAGTACTTTCCGAAGTCACAGAATACAAACCGATGTCAAAGTATACTACCAAAGTGTAAACTGGCTTAAGCGCTGCGAAACACCACTCACTGGCATTATGTAAGTACTAGCTGTGCCCTGCGGTTTCACCCGCGTTAATTAGCGACTGTTCCACTCCTATTAGTCATAGCGTGATGTAATATAGCCTATAGCCTTTCTCAATAAATGGACTATTAAACACAAAAAGAATTTTTCAATTCGAACCAGTAGTTCCTGAGATTAGCGCGTTCAAACAAACAAACAAACAAACTCTTCAGCTTTATAATATTAGTATTAATTAAATAATGCTTAAATAGTTTTTATGAATAAGGGGGTAGTACTTTCCGAAGTCACAGAATACAAACCGATGTCAAAGTATACTACCAAAGTGTAAACTGGCTTAAGCGCTGCGAAACACCACTCACTGGCATTATGTAAGTACTAGCTGTGCCCTGCGGTTTCACCCGCGTTAATTAGCGACTGTTCCACTCCTATTAGTCATAGCGTGATGTAATATAGCCTATAGCCTTCCTCAATAAATGGACTATTTAACACAAAAAGAATTTTTCAATTCGAACCAGTAGTTCCTGAGATTAGCGCGTTCAAACAAACAAACAAACAAACAAACAAACTCTTCAGCTTTATAATATTAGTATATTATTTTTACGTTTGTGGCTATTAATTTAGTCAATTGGTGACAACAAGTTTTATTTAGTACTTATGTCACAGATGTTTAAAAATGTTATTCTTATTATCATTACATTATTGTAAACAAAAACGAATATTTTAAGTATTGAAACTTTGTGTGATACGACATAGTTAAACTTAGTTTACCTAATAAAATTTCATACAAATAGTTAGGATTTCAGGAATGCTTACATTTTATACCGGGTCAATCAAAGCGATTAGAAAAATAAAATGAGCTACAGAACCCTTTAAGAAAAAAGACGCACGCGCATGCTTTCTTGTGACTCTGCCCATACCAGGAATTGCCCCTGGTACTTTTTAGGGATCGCAAATTAGACTTAAGTTACCCATTTTAAATTAGTAGGTAAGTAATTTTTTTATCACTGTTCAAATTATAAATTAGGCGCGCGCGGGGTAGTTATGCGGCGTAGGTACCTACGTTACGTAGTGCTAGCGCAGGCGAGTGTAATCGCGTTTGGTTTAATCAGTTTAAATCATTTAGTTAAAACTAATTTAAAATGTTATTCTTATTATCATTACATTATTGTAAACAAAAACGAATGTGTTAAGTATTGAAACTTTGTGTGATACGACATAGTTAAACTTAGTTTACCTAATTAAATTTCATACAAATAGTTAGGATTTCAGGAATGCTTACATTTTATACTGGGTCAATCAAAGCAATTAGAAAAATAAAATGAGCTACAGAACCCATTAAGAAAAAAGACGCACGCGCATGCTTTCTTGTGACTCCGCCCATACCAGGAATTGTCCCTGGTACTTTTTAGGGATCGAAAATTAGACTTAAGTTACTTTTAAATTAGTAGGTAAGTCATTTTTTATCACTGATCAAATTATAAATTAGGCGCGCGCGGGGTAGTTATGCGGAGTAGGTACCTACGTTACGTAACGCTAGCGCAGGCGAGTGTAATCGCGTTTGGTTTAATTAGTTTAAATAATTCAGTTAAAAATAATTAAAAATGTTATTCTTATTCATCATCATCATCGTCTCAGCCAATAGACGTCCACTACTGGACAAAGGCCTCCCTCAAGATTGAGGGGGAATTTGCCATAATCGCCACGCTTGGCAGGCGGGTTGGCGATCGCATTATGGTTAGAATTATCACAAAGAGACACTGCTGCCCATCCTCTGAAATGGTCCCTATGTCGCCTTCTACGACACCCACGGGAACAGATGGGTGGTGCAATTCTTTATCCCCGGCACCACACGGGGGTTATTCTTATTATCATTACATTATTGTAAACAAAAACGAATGTGTTAAGTATTGAAACTTAGTGTGATACAACATAGTTAAACTTAGTTTACCTAATTAAATTTCATACAAATAGTTAGGATTTCAGGAATGCTTACATTTTATACCGGGTCAATCAAAGCGGTTAGAAAAATAAAATGAGTTACAGAACCCTTTAAGAAAAAATACGCACGCGCACGCTTTCTTGTGACTCCGCCCATACCAGGAATTGCCCCTAGTACTTTTTAGGGATCGAAAATTGGACTTAAATAACCCAAACTAGCAATATTTTTAAATTAGTAGGTAAGTCATTTTTTTATCACTGTTCAAATTATAAATTAGGCGCGCGCGAGGTAGTTATGCGGAGTAGTACCTACTTTACGTAGCGCTAGCGCAGGCGAGTGTAATCGCGTTTGGTTTAATCAGTTTAAATAAATCAGTTAAAACTAAAGCTGATGTTGTATTTTTAAAGCAAAAACTAAAACAACGAAACCTCAGGACATCAGGAATCCTTAAATTTTCAAACCATTCAATTTGTTAATAAATAAAATGAGCTACAGACAGAACCCTAGTCGCTTACGTTGTCAACAAAAAAAAACCCTTTTGTGACGATTTTTACAGTGTTACTTTTACAGGTACCTTCATACATTTACATAAAATTTTCTCAAAATCATAAATGTTTTGGATTCGAACTTCCATACTAATTAACCGTCAGAAGTACTTACCTGATAGATAACACATTCCTGACCTGACCTGGTGATAGGAACAGAGAATAATTGACTAAATGAAGGTTTCAATTTTCTTTTCTAACTAATAAAAGTAGGTAGTCGTAACTTATGTTCTTAGTGGAAAAAATAACAAAACGGAACCCTTAAAACTTTATCAAAAATAAATAGTTGAAAGCGGGTGGAGTCAGCATCATAGGCACAAAAATACTAGCTTCACAGCAAAGGCAAAGGAGGTGTACTTTAGGTAGTAACACTAGACAGAGTTCATTACTCCAATCAGCTGATTTTTTAATGTTGTCATAATGTCGATAAACTCGTATTATTTTTAAAAGTATGTACTTCCACAATGACCGAGATATCAAGAAATGTTTTGATGTGTACCAGCTCACTAAAAGTAACTGATTAGGTACGTGAAATATGGCTGGCCCTGCTTGATACAGATTGTATAAACTGAGAAATTACGTTTTTCAGGTTTCTATGGGTTTTTCTCGAGTTCTCAAATATCTCCAAAACTATGTAAGATAAAATTCTGGGAGTTTTACCTGATCCTCAAATTGATAATAACGGATCAAATGAAAACCTAAACCTAAGGTGGCCGAAAATGATACCAAATCCCACATTGTGGCACGGGAGGCGAAGGAGGAAGGCATGACATCATCGCGGCGAGCATCGAACCGGTTGCCGCGGGCGCCCCTCGCTGCCAACCCCCGACCGACCGACGAACCGACCGACCGCACGACACTCAGCTTTCGGACGGTTACAAGAGAAGTAGGGGCCGGACTACGCTCATAACTGAGGCTAAAGATTGTACCGGCAAAGGTATTCAAACCGTCCTTTTCCATCGTATCGGTATTTCCGACGTTTTGTGTATTGAACGACAAGGAGGGCATTTTGAACCGTTTCTGTGACTATGTGCTTACCTAAAATTAGAAGTTCAGAACTAAGTGTTAATTCTCTACGTCTTAAAAATTTGTATGACTGAAAAGCAAAGTGTAGGTAGGTAGGTACCTACCTCTGTGCTTGCGTTCTAATTATTCTCGCTTGGATGTGCGCAATCGCGTACCTATACCTACGAACAACGGCGCTATGAACATCAGAAAAGGTTAGTTTTTATTTAACTAAACGATAACTAATTTATTTCGTCACGGATTTAGATGTAAGTATTCCTAATAACATGAGACCTAAGCGGCCTAGTACTTTGACTAGGCAGACAAGTCGGTACCTACATCTGTCAACGAAAATTATTTACGACATGCGTGAGCCCCGCCCCTATTCAGGGTTGTTTATTTTTTAAATTACGTAACCAAAAATTTATTTTGTATGGAAGTAAATATGAACTTTTTTGCAATGCTTATATTTGCAATATAACAGTAGAAAGTAGCACTTTCAGTTGTCCGCGGCTTAGTACCCCCTTTCCGACTAACGTTGTATACCAGGCGCTCTATACCAGGTACAGACATGTACCTGGGCGCTTCTCTCCTTCTCCACGGTTTGGTCTACCCGAGCCGAGGTCCGAGCCTTTAGAGGCGCCCTCGGGTGGTTCCGCTCCCCGATCCGATCCGAACCCTTCGGAGAATCTAGTAGGGCACGGGGACGCGCACTAGTCCGTGATGCCGCTCCCTCTAGAAAACTTCCGAAGGTGATTCGTTTCACACGGCTTGAGGGACCTTTTACGTTTCTCGCCGCCCCCAAAAAAAGCCCGGTGAAGCTGAAAATGCCGTCTGAGGCAATCAGCAATCTCTCTCAAAAAAAAGCATCATGTGGGATTTGCTATAATCGCCACGCTTGGCAGGCGGGTTGGCGATCGCAGTAAGTTGAGAGTTAACCTCAGAGGGATGCTGCTGCCCATTCTCTGAAATGGTCCCTTAGTCTGCTTTTACTACACCCACGGAAAGAATTGCACCAAGTTTCATTATTAAAATTTTAATATATGATATAAGTAATTACATATATCATTTATAGCTAGAGCTCGCGGACTTACTTTCTATACGTAATTATTCTAAGTTAACGTAGTTAAAACTTATTTCTCCTGAATCCTTAATAATCAAACACGGACATCTCTTACATCTTTTTTGTTAAAGGCACAATCATGCTGCTCAGCTACTCCATCTGTCACATGTAACTCCTGCACCGCTTTATCTGCCATTCCGAATTTCGAATTAATCTGATTAGCGAGAAAAACTGATAAACTAACGACAAAACACAAAAAATGTTATCGACTGACAATTTTGAATTGACAGGATCCTGACATTACCGGTGACGTTTAGGTAATATTTTTTCATTGACCATAGACCAGTTTTTATTTTATTTTTTATAATTCGATAGGCTTGCATTAAAATGTGATAACTATGTCACCTGCACTGCGAACACCTTAGAGCATTAAACTAAAGCGAACACGGATCTTTTACCGAACGATAAAGTGACATTAGACGATAAAATTTGACAGTTTAAGTCGACCAATTAACATCGGTAACATGGGACTTGCATTATCGACCCGTAGATATAATCGGTAAATTTTATCTATTTTGTCTAAAAGCTAGCATGGTACTCGAAAATGACATTTCTTGTGGATAAATTATATCGACATGTAGATAAAGTGACATTAGACGATAAAATTTTACAGTTTAAGTCGACAAATTAACACCGCACCGGCGGCATGGGCACATGAGTACCTATATACTGTGCTGTTACTATCAATGGCTTCACTACAAGTTAAATCATCTTCTGACTGTAGTGAATTAATCAAAGAAGACAAAAAAATAGAAGCAACAAAGGCCATGTTGAATACAATTAAAAAAATTAAAGCCAAGTCTATACATAGGTCTTCTAATTAGTTGTTACTACTTGATTGATTTAATATAAGATTGTATAAATATTCCCAAAAACCATTTATTACTCTGTTTAAATAAAATAAGATTAGATAGTAAATTTTATCAGCTGTCAGATGATTATGGAATGACTCCATCAAGTCTAAGCAAAATATTTATAAAAAATATACCTATGATAGCCAGTGTCATGCTCCTTTTATTGTGGAATTAGACAGTGCAATGATTAAAAGGACCTTACCTATTTCATTCAGGCATGAATATTATACTATTTGTTGCATTATAGATTGCCTTGAAATTGAGGTGCAAAAGCCATTTCAGGCTGTATATCAAGCTCTGACATGGTCAGAGTACAAGAAAGCAAATACTTTAAAGTTTTTAATATCCTGTACACCAAACGGACTAGTGAACTATATTTCACCAGGATTCGGAGGCAGAATCACTGACACATGTTTAGTTGAATCGTGTGATTTTATGAAGACCTTAAAAAGTGTTATGTGTTTTATGGCAGATAGGGGCTTTAAACATGTAGAACAATATTTTAAAAAATCAGGTGTTACACTAGTAAGACCTCCAAGTGTTGAAAAAGGAGTGAAAATGAGTAAAACTGAAGCGAAGCTAACTAAACAGATTGCCAGCTTGAGGATTCATATAGAGAGTTATTAGGCGCTTACGTGAATTTTATGTACTTAGACCACATCCATGTATTACTTTTAAATTTGTAAACATTCTTGACAAGATAATAATCATAGCATGTGCATTAATTAATTTGCAAGATTCTTTAATAAAATAAAGATATGAAAAACTTTAAGATAGTTTTTTATTTCAAATAAGTTCCACACTTTGATATAACGATGGGTATACATTAATTTTCCAAAAGTTTAATAATTTATTATTAATCAAATTCTCAACATACTCAATACTGAATGGCACACTTAAAATCTCCACTTTTTGGTTTTTACTATAATCTGGGTCCGCTATACGAAAGAAACAATTTTTCTTTTCTGTTAAATACATTTGAAGCTGCATTTGGGCACAAATTTTTTCTGTAGTTTTTCCATTTTTTATATAATTTTTAAATGTGTTGGCATTAACAGGTTATTTAATATTGATTATGCCATCTTCAAATATTTCATCTGGGGTACCAGCAATCATTGGATATTTGGAATTTAATATCAGGCCACACTTATTTATCTTCTTCTTCAGTTTTTTTTTCAATGTTTTTCTTAGCTCATCTTCTAGAAGACGGCCACGTTTTATAGAAGTAGTGTGGAATTTTACCACCTAATATGAGCGATAAAAGTTTGCCATCACTAGTTTTACATCTGCTAACTTCAAAGGCTTTTGAAGTCGTAATTCGACCATACATTAGTTCAAACCATAAGCTGCTCTTAGATAACAAGATAAACTCTAAATATTTAATGTACATAGTTATCTTATCACATTAAAACAAAAAAAAGAAACATAACTTAACTGAACTTAAAAAAACCAAAGAAATAAAAATAGCAAATTAAAAACTAAATGCCTATAAATAAAAGATGTCTTCCAACTGTGGGCTCATGGGAACGGTCCCAAGAATGCTGGCAACATTGCCCCTCTGGATTGCCAAGCTAATACGCTGGCAGAGGTAGCTGCCAGCCTTCTTGTCACCGGAGGCCTCAATAAGGCGAGCACTTAGCTCTTTAACAAGTTGCCTTGCCTCCGGCCCCCATGGACCCATTGTTTCCACCGCAAACGGAACAAATAAATAATTACGACCCAGGTTCGCGTATTTGTGCCGTTTGCGATTTTCAGCGCTTACCGCAGCAGCCCCCACATGAAGAGAAGTAGCGCGAACATGCGAGGGAGCCACGGTGTCAGCACAGGTTGCATCCCACACCAACGGCCTGCCAAGCTTCCAGCGGAGTATGTTAATGAAACTTCTTAAAAAGAAATGTTTATTTTATTTTATTTGACAACGTCAAGTGTTTTTTCTTTCTATGTTCAATCACATCTTATATTAAATTGCAGAAATGTATTTTTATTAAAAACATCTTTTATTTAACATATTGGTCCTTCGAGCCGGAGATACCCTGTTCTTCGCTTTGACAATAAATGGTTTGATATTTTAAAAGTTCACAGTCATTAATTTTTCGATTAAATCCCTCTTCCAAAAATTTCATTGAAACGGATGAATTTGCTGGCAACATGGGCCTGCCCTCGGACAAGTCTTTTGCTGTCATATATTTTAGGCTACTACCACCTCTAGACAGTTTTGATTTTCTCCAATAACATTCCCCCGAAGTGCATGATGGTTCCTCATTTCTGCGATGAACCAACATAAGAAATACTATTGCGTGTTTTCATCCTCCTGTGAAGCTACGCTGTCTTGACATTGAACGGAGATAATAATATCTTCTTCATCAACAACTAGTGTGCATCTATATAAGGTGACTGAAAAGTAATGCCAAATCCGACAGGGGTTGGTCAGGTCAAAGGTTTTGAACATAAAAGTGACAAAAAAAAAAGTGTATTTTTTTCAATTTTAATTTAATAAATACATAACGCATTTAGTAAATTTAAATTAGTTTATTCGTAAGGTATCAAATTTATTTTAAAGCAACAAAAAAATTAATAGAAAACTAATAAAAATAACAATTTTTTACTACGTGCAAACTCGGACTGGCCGCCGTCGACCCGTCGCGACGGGTCAACGAACGTAGGCATCGGCAACGGCTGCCAGTCCGATCGCGTCTGCTGAGAGCGATAAATGCAGATGCCTACGTTCAGTCTGGAATGAGTGAGACCCCATTTACCTATTTTTCCTTTACAACTGAATCGAAATTAATGTCTTGCGTACGCAGTTAAGTCTAACAACTATCGATAACATCCACTTACCTATGTTATGATAAGTGTGTTATGTAGGAATGAGCGCAATTCCAATTCTTACCTACGTATTACAAAATAAGTCTATCGCACATGAATGAAGAATATGAAGTTACAACTATCTTTCCTTACAAATGAAAGATCAAATTTAGGTATTTAAAGTACGACCAACGACCGAACTTCCATGTAGGTTTTGCAAAATAAATCAATCACACAATTCACACATTAAAAGAAGTTACTACTATCTTTCATTATCATTACAAATAAAAGATCAAATTTAGGTGTTTAAAGTACGACCAACGACCGAACTTCCATGTAGATATTGCAAAATAAGTCAATCACACAATTCACACATTAAAAGAAGTTACTACTATCTTTCATTATCATTACAAATGAAATATCAAATGTAGGTACGTATCTAAAGTACGACCAACGACCGAACTTCTATGTAGGTAAGTAAGTAGTAAGTAAGTAAACAGCCTATAATTGTCTCACTGCTGGGTAATGGCTTTATCACCAAGCTTGCCAGCTGCCAACTGCGGGTTGGTGATCACAAACCCGAGCTATGCATCGAAAAATCCGAAATACATTTTACCCGACCTAGGAATTTAATCCGGGACCTTCGGGTATCGGACCGAGCGCTCTGCCACTCGGCCGCCGAGGCTATGTAGGTATTGCAAAATAATTCAATCACATAACTTACACATTAAGAAATTATTACTATCTTTCATTTTACAAATTGAAAATCGAATGTAGGTATCTACGACCAAGCAATGGCCAATCGATGACAGATAAATAGCCTAAAGCTTACGTAGTAACTATTAAGTACCTAATCTGTGCTAAAGCGTTGTGATAAGACGTAATCGGACCGAGCGCTCTGCCACTCCGCCACCGAGGCTATGTAGGTATTGCAAAATAAGACAATCACTTAATTTTACAAATTGAAAATCGAATGTAGGTATCTACGACCAAGCAATGGCCGATCGATGACAGATATACAGCCTAAAGCTTACGTACTAACTATTAAGTACCTAATCTGCGCTAAAGCGTTGTGATAAGACGTATTACCTATGCGTTATTGCGTTATAATAATTCTAAGTAGGTACCTATGTTATGTTGTTGTTATAAGCATTATTTTATTATTCAGCCTTACCTAATAAATCAAATAACATAACACTCATTATCATCATCATCATCAACAGCTCATTTATGTCCCCACTGCTGGGGCACGAGCCTTCCCCATGGATGGATAGGGAGAACGGGCCATGAACCACCACGCGGGCCCAGTGCGGATTGGTGGTTGTTAACGACTGCTAATGCAGCCGGGACCAACGGCTTAACTTGCCTTCCGAAGCACGGAGGAGCTCGAGATGATACATTTTTGGTCACCCATCCGATGACCGGCCTTTGCGAAAGCTGCTTAACTTCAGCACTCGCAGACCGGGCGCGTTAACCACTGCGCCATCGAGCTCCTCTACATACCTCGAACATAACACTAAATTAAATAAACAAATGTTTCGCATTAAAGGCAAAGTTAATAGGTACCTAAAAATCTGCTTAAAATAGGTGTAGGTACTTACATGGTGATAAAGAGCATTCCAGTTTATGTCATCCGCATACAGTAAAGGTGACTGATAAGCTTTCCATTACACTTAACAATTACTATCTCACCACTGTCACGATAGCAAAATAGCATCTGCAGCATAAACTGTTGGTTCGGCATTTTTACGCACGCGCAACGCGACAGCTCAAGATGCACATGTAGACTGCGGAAAAAATTCGTGCAGCCGTGTGAAGCTCGTGCGTGTGATTAGGGTTGGAATGCACGAGATGTAATAAAACTATTAGATCATACATAATGTCAACATGTCAAAACTTTTGTCTTTTGTTGATTACAAACTCTTTCACAATTGCAAACATACGAATAGGCGATTTTTTTAAAATAATTAAGCTACCGTCAAAACTTGCATATCATGCGATTTCACAATATGAAATTTAGACGACCTCCGTGGTCAAGTAGTTAGCACTCCGGTTCTGGCGTCGCTATCTTTAAAGTCCTGGGTTAAATTCCCGGTCGTGTCAATTTTATAAAACAACTTTTAAAATTGATTTCGGATCTGGCTCTTTTACAAGTATGTTTAACCGTTATCTAGTTTAACCATTAAAACAAGTTTCTAAAGGAATTAAAATCAATAATTTATCTTATTTGTTATTAATTTGATAAACAAAAAACTTGAAATGTCAAGCACTTGTATTAACTACAGGTTTATGGCATTTTTTGGTTTTTATCGTCATTAAAATATTAAAAACTAGGTGTGCCCTGCGGTTTCACCCGCGTTAATTAGCGACTGTTTCACACCTATTAGTCATAGCGTGATGTAATATAGCCTATAGCCTTCCTCAATAAATGGACTATTCAACACAAAAAGAATTTTTCAATTCGAACCAGTAGTTCCTGAGATTAGCGCGTTCAAACAAACAAACTTTTTACTTTTTCTTGAGAGAGATTCGCATCATAACAGCTAACAATGGTGTCTTTCTTTCAAAAAACAAGATACGAGTGACACTAGATACTTGCAAAAGAAATGTCAATAATTTGTTTACAAACATTCTTCATCGAATTTGGCCATGGTATTGGTTAGACCTGCCTGTAGAAATTCTTCAACGCTTTTGATTTCTGTTTTTATAACAACAATGTCTCTAAGCCTTTTTGAATTTACATCCTAAGAGATCTAAATGAAATAATTAATATCGTTAATCGTTATAATTCATATCGAAAAAGCGCCGCTCATAGTAAGCGGCAGCCCTAAAGCGGCTAAAGCGATTGGTTCGTCGCACACGTCTTTGCCTACCTACCGCTCAAAAGAGCGGTAGGTAGGTAGCACATGAGTAAATACTCGCCAGCCGCCAGTGGTAGGTAGTTAGTCTAGTCTCACCTCGCAGCGGTGCGGGTTGTTTGCGTGGGGTGCATTAACGTATGCGCGATTGAACTAATAAGAACTAGTACGTATTAGTTAATTAATGGACACTGACCAGATTAGTGTTCTAACCTGAGTAAAGTAATAATCAGTGCAGTGACAAATAATGATTTGATTAACAAGCATTGGGTGTAACGTCTTTTATGACTTGTAGGTAAAATAGGTGATGAACTTGTAAACAAGCTAAATT
>OY720023.1:14087994-14117647 GCA_963082485.1 Eudonia mercurella | reverse complement strand
CCACTAAAAAAAATGTAACAAGTATGCATTTTGTAAACAATCCAATGTTATTTCTATTTCAAGATATTCGATATGAGTTAAATGGAATAGAAATAGATAAAATAAAAAATGCAGGTATCACGACGACAATGAAGTCTTATTTGTCGTTGAATGAAAATGAATCCAAAAGTGCAAAAGTTTGGGGTTGGTCTCCTGCAGGAATAACCAATGTTACAAGCGGAGTTTTTTCTGTCTCAATACCATTAAATAAAATATTGGGATTTGCAGAAGATTATGAAAAAGTTTTAATAAACTGTAAACATGAGTTAGTACTGTTGAGAAGCAACACAAATGTCAATGCATTAAAATTGAGCAAAGGACAAATTGTGGAAAATATAGCTATAGATAAAATCGTTTGGCGTGTTCCGCATATTAAAGTGTCAGATCGAGAGAGAATTAATTTATTAAAACATTTAGAAAAAGATCGGGCCATCACACTAGCGTTTCGTAATTGGGACTTGTATGAATATCCGTTACTACCCAAAACACGTAAGCATACTTGGTCTATTAAAACTTCATCGCAAACAGAGAAACCTCGATTTGTTATTATTGCCTTACAAACAAACCGAAAACATAATGCTGAAATGTCAATGGCGGAGTTTGACCATTGCAATGTTCGTGACGTAAGAGTGTTTTTAAATTCATCATATTACCCCTACGAAGGACTTAACATCAATTTCTCTGACAACAAGTTTCTATTAATATACGAACAGTACGCAAGGTTTCAACAGTATTATCACGGACGTCGATCGGAACCGTTGTTGAGTTTAAAAGATTTTAAAGATATTGCTTCTTTATTCGTTATTGACTGTTCTCGCCAACAAGAAATGCTAAAGGGATCAATCGATGTAAGAGTAGAAATCGAAACAGATCAAGAGATACCTGATCAGACCGCCGCATATTGTCTTATACTGAACGATTGCATATTTGAATACAGACCACTGAATAGCATTGTGAAAAAGCTATCATGAATAACGAAACTATTATAGTGGATATGCAAGGATTTAAGGATTTGAAAAATAATTTTATTGTAAAAGAGTTATCAATAGCAACTAAAAACCAAACGCAGACGTTCTTAATTAAGCCACCATATGCTTTTAAAAATCTAACAGATGAAGAAAAGAAGCAAGTCCGTTGGTTAGAAAGGAATCGCGGGCTCAAATGGAGCGAGGGATTCATTGATTACCGCGAATTTAGACGAATAATAGTTCCTTATTTAAGCAGTAAGAAGGTATTAGTAAAGGGATTGGAAAAGAGAATGTGGGTTCGCGAGCTATGTCAAGATTGCGAAATAATGGAGTTAGAAGAAAAAGGTTGTCCTAACTTTTTAAAATTATATAGTGATTACCATGTAGATGTAAATAAATTTAATTGTGAATATCATCAGCATATCAACAGCTATAAAATTTTCTGTAAAAATAGTAGCACTATGGAAATTTGGTCGAGCTATTAGTTGCTCAGCACCAAAACTTTTCTTTGTTATATTTTTTTCATCATTTCACTTATTAACCAACTTCACGCTAACCCTTTTCTCAGTATCTTCTAATGTCTTACCAAATATACTATTGTTTAAAAGTTTGAAGAAATCCTGTTCAAATATAGATTTGGCCTTTTTCCGTAAATCAGTGTTCATATCAATATACTGTTTTAAGTATGGACTCTGATTGAATTGAATTACTCTGTGTATTTTTTTAAATAATAAACCATGTTTAAGACATGTTTTCATGTAGAAAAAATGAATGACATAAAAAAACTTATCATATAAATTTGGTATAAATTTTGAAGTTTTAGATCCTGGAGGAGCAAATTTTTGAGCACAGAATGGAAAATTGTTATGATAATTATGCAAATGATTAGGGTATTCTAAGTCTACTTCGAGTATATAACCAATGTTCCCGTCAATAGGCATATTTTGAAAATCAATATTTGAAATTTCTAGTTCACTTAATAACTTAAAATTTGAATGAGGTAAATAAGCGCACATAGCATAATCATAAAGAATATCACAATAAATATGAACAAGGAAGTTATCACTTTTTGCGGGGTCATAAGTTTGTAAATACTTGTTATTGGCTTTCGAATATCATGTAGAACATAAACATATACCACCGCGAATGCCTTTTTGTATCATTCTTTATATTTCCAAGTCATTTATTAATTCTAATTTAACATCTGTTTTTAATAGCATAGCGTCAAAACTCAGGCTAGGTGCTGTTAAGTAAAAAGAAGGATCCAGTTTATAATGCGTCTTACAAGTTTTTCGAAAACTTTTGAAGACGTTTGCTAGTAAAAGTACATCTGACTTGAGATATAAATCAGTGTAGGCTGAACACTCCGGTCACCTTTGCCTTTGTGCGAGAGCGAGACGGGATGAATGGGTGAAAGAGAGATGGATGAATGGAGGAGGGATAGACGGTTGGACAAGAGTAACGAATGTGGTGGCGAGACTTGAACTGTGGGTGCTCTAAAGAAAAGAAATAAATACGTTTGAACAGGCTTAGGGAT
The DNA here is from genome assembly GCA_963082485.1 of Eudonia mercurella. Lineage (NCBI taxonomy): Eukaryota > Metazoa > Arthropoda > Insecta > Lepidoptera > Crambidae > Eudonia > Eudonia mercurella. Next base: position 14,115,103 of record OY720023.1, on the reverse strand, counting down.
GCTTTCCTCAGTCCTTAACCTTTCCTTCCTATTTTAAACTTGCCGCCACGCGTACTTATCCAACGATGTGTGCGGGCCAAAGACAACACATCGCTCCCGCCATCTGGCGGCATAACAAGGCGAAACCAGTTCTCACTTCATTATGTAAACGTTTTCCTCTGGGTATTTGACTTTTTTCATCATAGAACTTTCTAAGCATCATAATCAATCATAATGAAACATGAAAACATCACCAGAAACATTCAGCAGTCCAGCAGGGTTGCCGATGCATTACAGGTCTGTCTACCCGATGACGCTGGTTGTCGTTGCTCGCCACGGTGTCGGTGTCGCTGCTCTCGGTTGCACCGCAGTTGCTAATAGCGCCCTTCCCCGCGCCCCGCAGTGATGGTATGAGCGCGTGGGCACATATTTGCAAAAGGATCCGTGCCTCTAAATCTGAAACATAACACCAGGCGCGTTTGGTCGATGTTTGACAAAATAATTAGCACTAAAAATAATGGAACGTTTACATGACCTTTTATTATCCTTGGAGAGGCAATCGGTGCTGCGATGTCCCAGTTTCCCACACAAGTAGCCGTTTTGTTTTTGTCCTTTAAAAAGCTTCCAAGCAAGGCTTCACCGAGCAATCACTAATGCAGTGCACTTTGTACATTTTTCTCGGCTATACACTCACATGGAGAATGTAGCAATCCATACGTCGACTGTAGCTACGCACGCGTATAAACTCCGGTAATGAATCTCCTCATGTGCTTTCTGAACTTCAAGTAACGCCATCCAATTCTGATTTTGCTGTTCCAACATCCGTTGTCATTTACGATAAAACTTGGCATCGTTTTCTTTTAGTTGTTCGCGTCGATTACATCCTTAGAGCAAAGGTTACATCCCACTTCTGATGTCGGCGGCGAGGTTGGTTTTGTAGATAGGACGGTCGAGCAAACTCTGATTCGTCGATAACACAGTTCATCTTGGATCTTCCAAATAAAAGCGCAGTCGTTTTCCTTACAGTCACTTTAATGTTATTTAATTATCAAAATGTAATAATTTAGAAACAGTTGCCCGATGCAAATGGATTTTAGAAACGAAGTGAGTTCTGCGCGTGCGTACTCTCCGACCGCTCCCGTTCAAATGTGCCCCGTCCGTTGTCGCGCCAACTGACGTTGACGTTTCGTGTAAGTACCATAGAAACAAACTACGGTATGGTGGTGGGTAACAAATTTCCGGTAAAAATCACCAAATACGGTAGTCTTGGAAAATAAAAAACCATCCTATTTAAACCAATTCCTGATCTTCAAACTCCCCACCCCGCCAACTTCCGGACTAATGTTATTGATCCATCCGGAAATGCGTATTGATCTGCTTACATACTCCTTTCATTCATTCGCCTTTTACCCATCAACTATCCAAACTCCTTTCTAATCTTATCAATCATCCATCATCTAATATAGTGTAGCAAACAAGTTTATTTACTTTTGCCACCGCTGTCACTAACCCCCAGAGTTTTTATAGGAGACACTCGTAACTCCCTACTTTATGAAAATGTAGGACAAAATTTCCTAAAAAAAAAAATGTCATTAATATTGATTCACCAATATTAATGGACCTCATCAACCGTCTTCGGGATAAACCCTCGAGTTGTGAAAAAACATATTTTGTTTTTAAGCAACCGTCAACGCAACGTCAGCTCGGGTTGGTAAACAAAAGCAACCGTCTTTGCGGAGTAAGACCGCTCGAGTTAAAATATAAAAATTTTACTCAACCGTCAACGCACTATCCTCGGGTTGGTAAATAAAAGCTTACAAAATAACTTACTTAAAGTAGGTACAAAAACAAATCTAGAAGCATGCGCTCTAGTACGCTTGAGCAAGCATAAAACCCTTAAAACTAATTTAACTAGGCTTTCTAGCTAAGAAAACAAAAAAGAAAAGAAAGGGTTTTTCGCCTTGGCATCGCCGGAGCTCCGAAGAGACACCGACACACTAAAAGTGGCCTACGGCATGGCAGGCTAGTAACGCACCTTTAACTTCGAAATATGCCAAGCACCTAGTGGTTTTCCATCTAGTGATACTAACTCGTAGACTAGAGGAGAAAGTATTTTAGCCACTATGCACTTCTCAAACTTTGGCGCGAGTTTGGAGGCTTTATATTTCGCGGCATCACTTTGGACAAATGTTTGTTTCCACACTTCCTGACCTACCTTTAAGGTCATTGGTCGTCTGCGGGTGTTGTAATACTTCGCATTTGTCTGATGCGCTTTAAGGATCCTCTCCCTGACCTTTTCAAAGACCTCCTTTAAAATACCGAACTCGCCCGCATATTCCTCCCTAGGCATCGTTACTTCATAGTCGCCTTTTTGCGACTTTATATAAAATGAACCATTTATGATCGGCTCCCTACCATGCACTAAGAAGAATGGCGAAAACCCTGTGCACTCATTTACAGCGCTATTTAACGCGAACTGTATCTTGTACAGATTCACGTCCCAAGTCCTATGATCGTCCTTGACATAAGACGAAACTGCTGTCATAACAGTTTTATTATATCGCTCGACTAGGTTGACTTGTGGCGTGTATCGTGGGCCATAATGTACCCTGGGGACGTTATAACGTTCTAATAGCCCACGAAATTCCGATCCCGTAAATTGAACCCCATTATCGGTAATTACGGTTTCAGGAACTCCATGTGCTAAAAGGACAAAATGTTCAAACGCCTTAGCCACCAAAGCACTAGTCGCACGACGCAAAGGAAAAAGCATTGTATACTTGGAGAAACAGCAAGTTACCACCAAAAGATGAACAAAACCCGAGCGTGACTTAGGCAAGGGACCTACTAAATCTACCGAGAGAACTTGGAACGGCCTATAGCACTGTTTCGGTTGGCCCATGAGCCCTGGAGTTAGTCGCGTGGAGTGCTTGTACGCGGCGCAAGTACCGCAGTTCCTCACGAATTCCACCACGTCACGGTACATTCCTGGCCAGTAAAACTGCAGAGAAAGTTTTTTGTGAGTTTTAAACACGCCGAAATGTCCGAACGCAGGTGGCTCGTGATGATCAGCAATAACTTTTGCTCGCTGTGCTTTGGGCACAACCACCTTCCAATCGAACTCCTGAGTCAAATTGTACTTGGATTTACTAAGCCGATACAGCGTGCCATTTTCCACTCTATAGTTCGGAAAGTTTAGCGGATTACTTTGACAACTTTTAAAAATTCGGTCGTACCAGTCGTCTCCACTGTCGCCCACAATCGCTTCGACTGCTAGGAAACGTGATAACGCGTCCGGTACGACGTTGTCCTTTCCCTTCCTATGCACGACCTTAAAGTTGTATTGTGATAACCGGCATCCCCATCGTGCTAAACGACCAGTGGGGTTTTCGAGCCGAAGGAACCACTGCAACGACGCATGATCCGTTACGACAGTGAACTCGCGCGCCCCCAAATAGGGCTCAAACTTTTCGACCGCATAAATTACTGCCAACGCTTCGCGTTCCGTCGCACTGTAGTTTCGCTCGTTTTTATTAAGAGACCTACTGATGTATGCAATTGGGTGCTCTTCTCCGTTCTGTACCTGTGTTAACATACCGCCTATTCCATAACTTGAGGCGTCACAGTGTACAGTAAAAGGTTGGTCAAAATCAGGACATGCTAAAACCGGAGCCGAAACTAACGCGTTTTTGAGGTCGTTGAAAGCGGAGTCTGCCTCCGAGCTCCAATTAAACTTGACCTTGGTGCTCGTCAGCGCGTTTAAAGGAGCAGCGATAGTTGAAAAATTCCTTATAAACCTACGGTACCACGAACACGTTCCTAAAAATATTTTTACCTCTTTGGGGTTCGATGGTACTGGAAAATTCAGTATCGCGCTCACTTTATCCGGATCCGTTCTCAAACCGCACTCATCCACGACATAACCCAGATATTTCAAAGTATGCCTAAAAAACTTACTCTTTTCAAAATTTATGGTCAAAGACGTACTTTTAATCCTATCATGCAACCTATTCAGCAATAGAAGGTGCGTCTCGTAATCCTCACTCACCACAATTATATCATCAACATAGCAGAAAATCATGCCCTTTGTGACGTCACTACAAAATGGATGCCCAAACAACATATCCATCAGTCTCTGTTGTCTAGCGGGTGCGCCACAAAGTCCAAAAGGCATAACTTTGAATTTGAACAGTCCTCGTCCGGGAACAGTGAAACTCGTTTTTTCCTGAGCAGCCTCTTCCAAAGGAATTTGCCAAAAACTGGCTTTAAAATCAACGCTGCTAATAAACTTAGCGTTTTTCAGGCTGTCCAGGATCTGCGGAATGTATGGAATGGAGTAAGCGTCACCTTTGGTGATAGTATTCAGCTTACGGCAATCCAAACAAAAACGCCAGGAACCGTCGGATTTCGGCACCATCAGCACAGGATTGTTCCACGGGCTCTCACTTTTGGTGACCACATCCAACTCCAACATCCGGTCTAACTCCTTGTGGAGTTGACCTAACTTCTCTGGGGACATTGGATATGGTCGACACTTTATGGGAGGAGAATCACCGGTGTCAATCGTGTGCTGAATCAAACTAGTCCGACCCAAACCCTTACGTTCGAACGAGATGTCCTTAACTATATACTGTACAAAGTGTGAAAGTCATTTGAAAGCTGTGAATAGAGGCAACATTACCAAACACATTGAAGGCGCTGTACATCAAGGAAAATTTAAGAGACCGCAAGAGGAATTTTACTTCGACCTCATTAAGTTCCTGATTCTATGCAATATTCCTTGGTCGCAAATGAAAAATCCAGCGTTCAAAGAGTTTTTTCAGAAATATATGTGCAGTACTTGTTGTTGCGTTTGTACCAATCGTAAAGTGGTTGACGAATCACAGTTACGAAAAGTTTATTTGGAGAAGTTTTATAGGAATAAAATCAATTCGATTTATGAAACTAATAAAAATGAGAAACTATGGATATCGCTGGATGAGACAACAGACATTTTTGGTCGATACATAGTCAATTTCCTAATAAAACCATTGCATTCTAGTAATAGTGCAGGCCGGCCTTATTTGATTGCTTGTAAAATGCTAACAGCAGTAAATGGACAAACAATAACACAATTTGTACTGCAATGTCTAGAAAATTTATGGCAAAACACTTTTGAAGCGAAAGTTGACAATATTTTAATGCTTTGCACTGACAGTGTAGCGTACATGCTATCTGCAGGGCGAAATTTAAAACATTACTTACCTGAAATGAAGCATGTGACATGTTTGGCGCACGCTCTTCATCGTGTAAGTGAGCAGATAAGGTCAGAATACAACGATGTTGATATTCTTATATCAAATGTTAAAAAAGTATTTTTAAAGGCTCCTAGTAGGGTAAACATTTTAAAAGAAAAATATCCTGACTTACCGTTGCCTCCGCAACCAGTCATTACCAGATGGGGTACTTGGTTACAGGCAGCATCTTACTACGCTCAACATTTAGATAAAATAAAAGAAGTTTTATCCTGCTTGAGCAGTTCTGATGCTATAGCCATACGAAACGCAAAAAACATTTTGGAAAAACAAAATTTAGAAAATGATTTAAAATATATTGAAGAAAATTACTCTATTATACTACTAGCCCTAAAAGAGTTACAAAAACAAAATTTATCTCTAGCTGATTCACTTTTAGTATTTGATCAAGTAAGGGCTACGCTTAACGAGTGCAATAATGAGAATATAAAAAATAAAATAGAATCAGTTATGGAACGAAATCCAGATTTAGATACAATTAGAGAATACAGCGAGAGTATTGAAAAAAGCGTAGCAAATAATCAGAAACTTTATTTCAAATTCGCTCCATTGACATCTACAGATGTTGAACGATCATTTTCCACTTACAAATGTATCTTAGATGTTAAAAGAAATAGCTTAAAATTAGAAAATATTGAAAAAATTATAGTTATTTATTTTAATTGTATAGAGACAGAAAATCAAAATGTAGAACTTGTAACCGATGAGGATTAAAAATAATTATTTTTAATAAAACTGTAATAATGATTATTTGTATTAACAATAAACAATTGTTTGCTTACATATGGTTTTTTATTTTATTACTCTATTTACCAAATTTTTGGAAACTCCGGTACATTCCGGAAGAAATGCATGTCCATGTTATGATATCATGACGCAAGTATCTAAAATCAATATACCTACTCCGACCACTGGTCATAAGTCAGGGGTCGTCGTCACACGACATCCTCGCGCGCTGCAGGTCGTGGTGGCTCGCGGCGTCGGAACCAGCTCGCAGACCGCTGCAACTGATGCTCCGTAATCTCTCGTCTAATCCATTTACCATGGCACCTTCTGTATACGTGGTATACAGCATATATTCCGCCGATCAACAGGATAACACAAATGATCTGAAGAGTATGCGACGTTGTATGTGCGTGACTATATAACTGCTCCAACGAAACTTCATTTGCACCCGCGTTTTGGGCGATGATCACTTCTTGATTTCCTTTAGATTGTTGTTTGCCCATCTTGGAAATTTAACTTTTTACAGTTCACAGGTGTTAGCACGAACAAATCTCGTAACAAAGTCATGATTGTTTCGCCACAAGTTCGCGATAGTTTACACTAACTGCACCTTATACGGAATCGCGCAGCCCAGTCTCCGGTGGCAGGGTCGCCATGTAGAGATGTGGGTTCGTCGGGAATAAAGACAAGCGTCTCGTTTGACGTACTCATTTATTCTGTCTCGTATTGGTAATACATTGGTTATATTAGCATGCAAGATTATGTATTGGGATACTACAGACGGTTTTAATTGTAAATAAATGCAAAAATCGATCAAATCAACCTAGTGTAAGAAGAACCCTTACCCAATAGTATTATTATTAATTTATATATTAGCACAATAAAACTCACATTCTTTTAAATGGTGTATTTCTCCCAACAACCAATACAGTTCCAAATCAACCATCCACTACGAACGCCCAAGCCAAAGTGCCCGTCATTTAGTGACTCGATCCGCCATGTTATTTTCCCTCCATTCGTTCCCGCTCACAACACACTCATAACACTCAGTGTTGCCAGTGAAATAAAAACATTAATCTCGTTCGGAAACGAGTAGCAAATGGAATATAAATTACTAAATTATTAATCAACCTAACACTCGTCCATCCTGACAAGGTGCATGTCCCCATGCACTAGTAAACCTAACACTTGGCCAATCGAGTCACTTTACAATATCATAATTATCTTATACTTACCCGTACTATTCAGTTCAATAAATAAAACTTACTTATTAATAATCTCTCCAATAATATTGACAAATATCCAATACATAGCATCTCTGAGTTTAATTAAACTATAGTTTTATTTATTAATATCAGACAATAACTTAAATTTGTTTTTACTAATAACGCAAAATAACTCTAGTCGTCACTTTCATTGTATTTAAAAATAGTTAATTATTAATTGACAAAACTTAGTCAAAACATACTACGTTTCCGATAAATCAATTTTACTAATTATAATACTGCAACAATACTCAATCATTGTGGTTTGATTAAATGTTTTAATAAAAGAGTGCTTCCACTGGAAAAGATATCCAAATCTTACAATCATAATTTATAGAAAACTATCACAAATCCCAAATTTACCGATCAAAATAAATAATGATTTTCTAATAAACCAAACTATTATTAGTTAACAAAACTTAATCAAAACATACTACGTTTCTGATAAATCAATATTATAATACAGCATAAACGCTCAATCTTTGTGGTTTGATCAAATGTTTTAATGAATGGGTGCATCAACTGGAAATGATATCCAAATCTTACAATCATAATTTATAGAAAACCGTCACAAATCTCCAATTTACCCATTAAAATAAGTAATGTTTTTCTAATTAACCAAACTATTATGAGTCAACAAAACTTAATCAAAATATTCTACGTTTCTGATAAATCAATAATATAATACTGCAACAATACTCAATCGTTGTGGTTTAATTAAATGTTTTGATAAAAGAGTCCATCTACTGGAAAGATATCCAAATCTTACAACCATAATTTATAGAAAACTGTTACAGATCTCCAATTTACCCATCAAAATAAGTTTTTTTTTAAAATTAATCAAACTAAGTCAGACTAAGTAACTATTTTTAATAGTACTTTAAAAACAGAACACAACCACTTTCAAACCCTTCCTTCTTGCAAGTGATCGCATAGGGTAACGATCTATGAACCCTCCCTTCTCATAGATAGTCTGAAACTTCTATTCATGTGAACTTTTCATTTCATCATTTCATCATAATCGAATCAATATTCATATATGATAAATTATTATTATTCATATCTATTGTTGCTTATTTGTTGTTTTTGCCTTTGTTAACTTAGTAATGATACTCTATAATTAATACTTTTGTTGTATAAAAAATATATTAAACACCCCAAATTGTTGCAATACCCAGGTATTTGTTGCATTGTTGCAATACAGGGTTAAGGGACTATTTATAGTATTGTAAGATCTGTACCATACCAGCATGATGCAATAAACAATTATGACTATGACCATGACTATGACTGTAACTCCATTGCTACCGCTGAAAAACAATCTGCTCTAATTGTAGCGTTTTATAATGAAGCTGCATGCATTGCATGAATGCATTTGACGTTACCTAATGGTAGTCAAACATAACCAACATGTAATTTCCTTCTTAGCTATCACTACAGCAAACAAGAAAATGAGTCTTAGAGCATCAAATATTCATTCATATTAACATCATTATCATTTATATATAAATTATCCACTTGAGTGGACCGTTGACGATAGTCTTCAATTAGAACGTACAAAATACTAAGTTAATAATCATTAAATTATTAATTTTTACACAAAAGTGCCATAAAGTTAATAATAATGTAACTATTTTGGTATTGTTACGGGCATGTGCGGTTAGGGAAGCTTGAAATAATGCTCACGAGACGTTGACATAAAGAATCTTTTTTATTAATTAAATACATTTGGTTTTATACCTAAATGCGCGCGAGTGCGCGTGCGTCATACAGTGCCAATGCTAATGCACTTTAACCTAATTTCCCCTACAAGTACTCCCCCCTTTACCGAGAAAAAAAATTAGAATAAAAAATCTTATAAATAAGATATTACACGTTTTGAGACGCGTATGCTGGTGGTCCTTGTCCTGGGGTAGCCGGAGTTGACCTCGGAAAACGGGAAAACATTTGAAAACTTCGACGTCCGTTGTCGTTTCTTGTTCCTTGAATGCCCGAGGTGGCCCATTCTTCACTCTGTGCTGGCAGACGTTCCACACGATGTATAATATAACCATGATGATGGCTGCGGCTGCGAGTGCCAGAGCTGCGGTGGCTTCTGACGCGGCTCTCCTGGTAGTTGCCTCACGCTCCTGTGCAGCCTGTTGTTGTGTGATGATGACGTGCTCATCTTTCGAATATTGGTTACCCATTTCGAAGAAAAGTGAACTGGTAGCTGGTTGTCAAACTTGTAGCGAGCTGGTGGCGTGCACGTTGTAGGGTGACGAATTAGTGAAATTGTTGAATGGTTATACTACCTTTTATAATTACATTTGTTCTTAGACAGCAAATTGGACTACTGGCTTGACCACGCGGCCTTTTTTCGTGACCTTGTTTTGGTTCGATGACGTCGGTGTGCCTTCGTTTCCTGCGTTATTATTGTTTTCAGTGCAGCCGAATGCGGGTTTTAGTCTGTCTATTGAAACCGTGGCTCTTCTGCCGGGCATTTGAATTGTGTAACATTTCTTATCTCGATGTATTATCTTATATGGACCTTCGTATGGAGCTGTCAAAGACTTTTTAATCATGTCCCTTCGTAAGAAAACGTAATCGCAATTTTGTAGCTCTTTATGAACAAAATATTTTTTGTTTGTTTTTGTGGTCACATTAGTTGTCATAATATTGTTCATAGCGGTTGATATTTGCGTTGCGTAATCGAAGTCAGTGATCGAGTTGTCTTTGTTTACGTTAAAAAAATCAGCTGGCAAACGTAGCGTAGCGCCGTATGTCATTTGAGCTGCGCTGACACCGCTGTCTTCCCTTATCGCTGCGCGTAGTCCCAACATTACTAATGGTAATTCCTTGACCCAATTCGCGCTGTTGCAAGTTGCAATTAATGATGTTTTTAGACATCTATGCCATCTTTCTATTTGGCCGTTGGCTTGAGGGTGGTACGGCGTTGTGTGTATTTTATTGATTCCTAATCGCCTTGTCAATTTGATGAACAGATTGGATTCGAACTGCCGACCCTGATCAGTAGTGATAGTAATAGGGCATCCGAAACGCGATATCCAACCGGTGACTAATGCATTGCATACGCTCTCTGCGGTTATTTGCGCTATCGGATAGGCTTCCGGCCACTTCGTATTCCTGTCGATCATTGTTACGATATATTTTACTTCTTGTGATAATGGAAGTGGTCCCACTATATCGATATGAATGTGTTCGAATCTCTCTGTTCTCGCGAAAGCACGTAGAGGCGACACAGTGTGTCTGTAAACTTTTGACTGTTGGCATGAAATACATGCTTTGACCCACGCTGTTATATCTTTGTTCATTGACATCCAAAAAAATCTGTCTTTCATCATTCTTTTGGTAGATCGCGTGCCTGGGTGGCTGAGTCCGTGGACGGCGTTGTAGGCCGTTTGACGGTACTGTGGTGGTAAGTAGGGCCGGGGATTGTTGCTAGACGTTTCACACAATATCTCTTTGTCGGATCCGGGGAATTTATACCGCTTGAAAGACAATTTTTTATTTTTCAGTAAATTTTGGACCTCGTCACTGTTGTTTTGATCTTGTGCTAATTCTTCATAGTCAATAAAACTTGGGAAAGATATAGTTTCTATTCTTGATAGAGCGTCCGCCACACAGTTTTCAGATCCCGATATGTGTTTGATTTCCGTACAAAATTGAGAAATAAAATCTAAATGTCTCAGTCGACGTGGAGTATCGTTGTCGGGGCCTGATTTCATCATTGCGAATGTCAATGGCTTGTGATCAGTGAAAACAGTCAGCTCTTTGCCTTCGATGTAGTGACGAAAATGTTTTATCGACATATAGATTGCTAATAGCTCTCTGTCGTATGTGCTATATTTTATTTGGGCTGGGCTTAGGGCTTAGGCTTTGTTGGCTGGCTCGAATATGAAATCTGAGCTACTGTACTGAGGTCGGTGACTTCGTCGCGTAATCGTTTAGAATATAGGTCGACTAACAACTTATTTTTCGTAAGAAAGTCAGCCCCGATTATGGAGTTTCCAACATCTGCTACGATAAATGTCCACTGGAAATCCCGACGTAGTCCTAAGTTTAGGCTCATGATTCTCTTTCCATACGTTTTGATGGGTGTTCCATTAGCCGCAAATAAATTTGAATCGCTCGGTGTTAGCAGGTGTTTATTTTTCACTGCTACAACTGAAACTTCTGCTCCTGTGTCTATTAAAAAACGTGTACCACTGTTTGAGTCGGTTACACACAGACGGCAGGTTTTTATTTCGTTGACACCGAGAACTGCCTCTTTCGGAGTCAACTTTAGTTTTCCGGTTGTGTCTTTTGGAAACTACAGTAGCGACTATCTTTACACCTCGTAGCAGCTTGACCGAATTTCTTGTGATAATAACACATGCGATTATCTTTATAAGACTTTGATCTTGATCTCGCTCTATAACGTCTCTGGAATGGCGATCGTCCTCTGTTGTTATGCCTTGACCTTAATTCGGCTACTTCTAGGTATAATTGGTCGATTTTCTGTGTCAATAAAGCTATATTATCTGGGCGACTGACTTGGGATATTTCCACCTGGGGGTGGATATTTTCAATTACCGTGTCGGCTATCTGCGCTAATCTGTCAAGATCTTTAACGTCGCTTATACTCAATACAGCACGGACCGCAGGGGGTAAGTGGCCAGTCCACATCATCTGGAGAGTCTCATTCGGAACCTTCTTTTTGGCGAGGTCACGCATTTTACGCAATAGCTGGGATGGTTTCTGATCTCCCAACTCCATTTCTCCCACTAGTTTTTGGAATTGTCTCGATTCGGACTCCTCGAAAACACCGATCAATCTGGATTTTAATGCTGTATACTTGTTTTCGGCAGGTGGGTCCGTCAGGAGGTCGCTCACTTGTTGTAAAGCCTCCAAACCGAGTTTTGCTACCACGAAATGGAACTTATCCTCGTCCCCTTTCTTCTGAGGTCTCATCACAGACTCAAATTGAGCAAACCACAGTCGTGGGTGTGTTGTCCAAAAATCTGGAATTTTGGTGTTCAAGGACATGGCTTCAATGCCGCTGGATGTTCCCGGGACAGGCAATTGGGCTTCACTTGCATGCGCTTCCTCGTACGCAAACATGCCGGATTCTTCTATGTTTGTTAGTAATGATCTCTGTCTCTTGAAACTCCGAACGGTGAGACCCGCTGGTGGGAGGCCGTTCGTGCGTTGTACAGACACTACTAACAAAAAAAATCAAGTTGATTTTTTTATCACGTCGTTTTTTGATCACGTCGGGGTCACCAATGTAACTATTTTGGTATTGTTACGGGTACGTCCGATTAGGGAAGTTTGAAATAATGCTCACGAGACGTTGACATAAAGAATCTTTTTTATTAATTAAATACATTTGGTTTTATACCTAAATGCGCGCGAGTGCGCGTGCGTCATACAGTGCCAATGCTAATGCACTTTAACCTAATTTCCCCTACAATAATAATACACAACTCATCATAATAAATTATTTGAAACAGTAGTTTAACATAAACATGTAAAATATACCTAATGGTACTCTTACATAATTAAAATATGATTTTCTTCTTAGCTATTATTACAGCAAATAAGGAAATAAGTCTTAGAGTATCAAACGTTTACACTTATTCATTTTCATCTTATCATTCATTATCATCATATCATTATCATTTTTATATAACTTATCTACTCAACGATAGTCTTCAATTAGATATTACAAAATACCAAGGTAATAATCATTAAATTATTAATTATTACACAACAGTGCCATTAAGTTAATAATAATAATAATATACAACTCATCATAATAAATTATTCGAAACTGTAGTTTAACATAAACAAACATGTAAAATATAATGCCCATTACCATAATTTAACAGTCGTAAATAGGAATAAATATAAACAAAACAGTAAAATAAAAATGACAATAAAAAGGCAGTTACTAAGAATAGCAATCGACTCAACTAATAATCACTTTCTGTGTCGCTTAAATTAAAATTATTATCTATATCATTATCAACATTCTCACTTAAATAGACTAGATTAACACAGGGCAACGTCCTATCGGCATCAACGGTGGTCTGTGACGCTTATACTCAGTGTATAGCAGCCACTCTGTAGCATTCGTCACCTAACACTTCCACGACTCGATATGGCCCTGTGTAGAGGGCTATGAGCTTCTTGCTTTTGCCATAATTTGAAAAAGAAGTAAGAGTAAGTTTAGCTAGTTTTCCCTCACCGTATATTCTAGCTAAACAACTATTTAGCTTTTTAAGTTTTAAAAGTTTTCTCGAATCGTTACTAAGTTTGAATTTTCACGAGTCTCCAGCAGGACCTTATTCATTTTAAGATCTATTTCCGAATGCATATTTTAATCAAACATAACCTCAGTTGGCGTCCTAACCAATGTTTTCTGGACAGTATTACACATTCCTCTTTGTACTCTACCTACTTTGTCGTCCTAACCCTTCATCAAAAGTAAGGTTCTAAGCCGTCAAGAACTAAGAATGGTACGGTTACATCTTTTCGCTTGTCCGTTCGACTTCGGACTTGAAAAGCGTAACGTATACCCTTATTAAACGCGTAAGATGTGAAGCACGTTTCGCGATCGCTAGTTATACGATCAGGATTACGAAATGTATAAAATACATCTTCAGGCGCCCCGAGAGCTGTCAGAGTCTTGGTATTACGTACGTCTTAGTAACAAGCCTAATAAATATATATTTGGCAAACGCAACTATTATATCAAGATATGAATTTCTTCTTTTCGACCGCACCCATGGGTTCAAGGTGGTCTGCGTGTATGGTGTGAAACGGTACCTCCACCAAGCTATTACATGTAAATGCCCTTCATTTGTACTTGTTTTCTTAGTATACGTGCACTCAATGCAAGCCTGAACGTATCTTTTAACGGATCTGGACATTTTCGGGAACCAGTATGTCTTTCGAATACAGTTCAAGGTATTATCGATCCCAAAATGTCCGATCTCGTTATGGTTCATGAGACAAAGTTCCCACTTTGCACCCTTTGAAACCACCAAACGTAAGACCATTGTTCTGCGTCCATACATACACTCGCACACCTATAAAAACTACCATTACCATAGTTCCAACCATTAAGACGACACTCTGACCCATCAGTGCCTATACTAAAGTCAAGAATGTTATGGATCCGACAAAGTTCGAAGTCTCATAACTGCAAAGGGTGGAGCCAGTCCTGACTAAAGATCGACATTATGCTTGGATATAGTTTTAACTCAATAGCCTTGACTCTTGAGTGGTATTCCTATACAATGCGTTTACGTTCGCCATTTTGCCAGCACGATGTTCAATAAAGCGTTGGAACTTCTGTAACAGAATGCCTCCGATACCAACTTTGCTGGCGTCAGTATGTAATTCTGTCACAGCATTTGAGACAATTGCCAGTAGCCGGTCTATTAGCTAGCTTACTCTAAAGAGTGCGGAAAAACTTCTTCTTGAAAAAGCAGTGTTTGTTTATGTTACTTGCTGATCGAGGTGCCTATATGAAGTTGATCGACATCTATGTCGTAGTATTCTCATTGAGGAACTTTGCAGATATACCTGCTCACACGGTTAACTACCTAACTTTTGAAGCTCTGCTAATTACACTTCCTGCATAAAGAATACAATTACTTGACAGTGGAGTAATGTACACAAAGCTGCCCACCGTTAACCTTATAAATACCTCCAAACAATATTAAATTGTTGGTTTGGTTTACCTACAACCTTCCCTTCTTTCTTTCATCTTGAAATCATAATCAAAATCTAAAATCTTTCATCAGTCATATTTTCAAACTTCAATAATTCAGTCTTTATAAACGACAATGTGTAACTGTTTAGTATAAAACCAGTAATAAAATAGAATATTTACTTATTAAAGTAATGGAAACGTAATTTTTTTTTTTTACTTCTTTTATCTTTTTGCAAATGTTATCTATACGATTTAAAAGCACTTTTCGTAAGTTTATTTGAATAAAAATTTTCACTTTGACTTTGACTTCGAATGAAAATCTAGAAGCTTATCGTTTACTACCTGACATGAAACCCTCGCATACCCACCTTCGATATCTAATTTATTTAAACACCACCCATAGACTTGATTACATAATTACCAAATCCCTTTATGGGTATAGGACGATCACGACAGAATAAAAATAAAGAGGTTACGGCAGACCGAGAAAGTAAAGTCACCTTACAACAAAAATCTATAAAAGATTTCAAGGGAAAATCGTTTTTACCTTAACTTCCCTAATAATCTCAAGAGTTCGACTCTTATGTCGAATTACAAAATGTTTTATGTGTAGGAGTAGTACAATTGTTAAACGCCTATAGTTTCGGATCGAACCATGCAACTATCAGCTTTGTTCCCAAACATACGAAGTACCTATTTTGCTCACTGAATTAAATGCATTATTACTTTATTTATTTACTAGATGACCTGGTGAACTTCGTATCATCTACATATATTTGTGAAAAATATGGTCAAAACTTAATACAAAATTTTTATCTACATACAACCTTAGATTAATAACGCCATATAACCAACTGACACTTTTACACTTTTTTTTTTCTTATTTCTGAAACAGAAGTGTTTTGTATTCCAACAAAACAGACCAAGGAGATCTGACCTCATACTACAGCTATGACATAGAAATTTTTGAACGCACCTATAAATATTTGACAACCAAGTGACATTTTCTCTTTTTTAAAGGACAAAAGACAGCAAAGTTTTCACAGCTAGGAACATTTTGTATTGGAAAATAAAATTATCGTTTTTAGTATTTTCCGTTACTTATTATTTATGTTTCTCACCGTTTAAACCTTCCCTGAACTTCCACAAATATTTCAAAATCAAAATTAGCCAAATCTGTCTAGCCATTCTCGAGTTTTAGCTACTCAAACGAACAGCAATTGATTTTTTTATATAAATATAGATAAAATAAAACTTAGGGCTTTTAAGGTACAGGTGTCTTTTTTTTAGGTAACGCAGTTTAAAGCCTGGTTATTATTGTTAGCTATCATGAACGAGCGTAAAATAGAATTATTTACAAAACGTTTAGATCTAGTTTAAAAATTACACCTATCAAATGGTACCGGAACCTCATTATTAGTCGTTAAGGAACTAACAACCGTCCAGGTTGGTTGGTTGTACAGGGTAACGCGTTAGCGCTAGACCGCATAGTTTCATCGTTCAACCTATGAGTACATGCCACACCGCACGCTTGCCATGGACGTCACACTGGTTCAATAAAGTCAATTTCTCATAGTAGGTACCTAGTACGTTTGTACAGGTTCGTTATACCTACTCCTTTTAACATATCCTTCAGCGATCGACCATAATTTTGCTCGAAAGGAAAAACGTTTAACAGTTTTTATTGCCATTCGGGCCAAGTGAACAATATCGAATTTAAACTTTCATACCAAGTAGCAAAATAAATAATAGTATTCTCATCCCAGCCATACATAGCGGCACACTCGTTCACTTTCCTAAGCCACACGTCTATACGTTGACTCTTTGAGGAAGAATCAAAATCTTGCAAAGTGTTTTTGAGATTCATGCTATTACTACTATTTGACCGAGTGGCCGGCACATATACATAGGACTGAGCCTTAGCCTCATGTAAGGAATTTATCATATAAAGAAGAACATCCCTAGCGGTAAAAGTTGATCTATCTGACCGTTTAGATTGTAGCGCCAGGGCGTAATTCTCGATGTCTCGGTCCACACGTGCTCGTCGAACTGCCGGGCCGCGTGACCGACGGATGCTCTCCCTGTCTGCGCGGTCCTCTTCACGTGCACCATGTGAAGCTGCTGCTCACGACGGCCGCCGCGTCCACGAGACTCCCATCCCGAAGTCACACGGCGAAGTAAACCACTGCCACGCTCCTGATGTCGCTCAGCACTCCGCAGTCTGCTACCCGCTTTTCATCGGGCGTCGTCAAACGGCGGCGTAGTGGAGTGATTCGTTTTCATGAGGCTTGATTCTGAAACTCAAAAACACAGGCTGTGTACTTTGTCCGAAAATTTCGCCATCTTGGAGTAAAATAGAAACAACTACATATTACGTTAAACTCAATTATCTCGAAAACAGTGCGACGTAGCGCAAAAATAACGAAATTTTAGCCCCCCGGACACCGCAGTCCATCTCCAACACTACCAATTGACACCCTTTAAACAACCTTTAACCCGTCCCGCGCTGTAGGTATAATTAGCGGGCCACCTTGTGTACGACCGTGCGTTCACAGGGCGCGCGAGGACTTAAAGAACCTTCAACTTGAGGGTGGAGAAATACGCCCAGCATAAAATACAACAATATCAAAAACGGGACTTCATTGCTTAAGAATAACGTTATTTTCAACACTGGGACTTACTTTAACTAACACCAGACGTACACAACGTTTAAAATATAAACCTACCCTCACCAATAAAAAAAAGGAAAACCTTTAAATCACTTTGAAGCTAACACTTTCATGTTATTTTAATATTATTTGATTAGTTTAATTAAGTAGTAATCAAAGCTAGTAAGTAGGCTGGCATTATCCCACTTCTGAAATGTAAGAAGAACCCTTACCCTATAGCAGGGGTCGCCAAATGGCGGACCTCGGTCCGCATCCGGACCGCCAACGGACGGTTGTGCGGACGTTGTGCGGACCGCGAAAACACAGCAACTTACATTACAGAGTACTTCATTAAATAAAAATGTATCCCCCGCATTATCTTTTATTAATAAATATGCAGAACAACAAAAATTATTTTTGAAACTTCTTACTCTGTTTGGGTCAACATATATTTGTGAAGCAGCATTTTCGAAGATGAACTCCATTAAGAATAAATTTCGATCTCGACTTACCGATGAACATCTCCAGGATTTAATGTCAATAGCTTGCACCAATTTTACTCCGAACTTCAGACAGATAGTCCGCAACAAAAAATGTCATTTTTCTCATTGATATGAAAGAAATACCTTTGTTATTTCCGTAATTACATTTGTTTATTAAATATTTTTTTCTATAAAATGTTGTGCGGACCGCAATGGTAATTTCATTTCTTAAAACGGACCCCGAGCGAAACTAATTGGTGACCCCTGCCCTATAGTATTATTATTAATTTATATATTAGCACAATAAAACTCACATTCTTTTAAATGGTGTATTTCTCCCAACAACCAATACAGTTCCAAATCAACCATCCACTACGAACGCCCAAGCCAAAGTGCCCGTCATTTAGTGACTCGATCCGCCATGTTATTTTCCCTCCATTCGTTCCCGCTCACAACACACTCATAACACTCAGTGTTGCCAGTGAAATAAAAACATTAATCTCGTTCGGAAACGAGTAGCAAATGGAATATAAATTACTAAATTATTAATCAACCTAACACTAGGTTACAAATATATCTGTTTTTGAATTGTTGATTTGTAAATATACTTGCTAGCTCTATATAATATTGTATTGGCACAATAAAGACAATGCCAAAATCTGACTTTTAATTTTTGTAAGTAGCTACTCTTGTCTACCAACTTCTACTGAGCGAAATAGACCAGAATAAGAACAATTTAAAAAAATGTTACTGGACTTCTTGTCCTATACTTCAGGCGCCAAATGTTATGTGGAACTTCTCTACTCCTCCTGTGGGGAGGCTACAACATAATAAAAACACTACAATTTACAAAACAAGGTATTTTATTTAAATAACAATCAAAATTAAAAAATAAACAATACAAGGTGGGTGTTTTACAATGTTACTGGTTTAACTTCTTTAAAAAAGGAAATAAGGAAATATTGCAATAACAATAAGTGTACCAGGAGTCCTGAGGTCAGTTTGGTCAACAAAAGTAATTACCCGTTAAAGAAAAACATAATTATAAAAAATAATAGAATGTAGGTTCAATAAAAGGGTTGGTTAGTAGGTATCTATATGTAATGAAGGTTAGAGGGGATCTTCGTTGGTAGCTCGAAACAGCTCGTACAGAATACCTCTAGCCTATAATCGGTCTGGGGCAGAAAGGTACGGGATGTGTCTCGGTAGCGGAAGAGCCCTAACTGCGCCACTCCGTCAGCCTAGTTTCTGGTATCATGGACTTAGCCTGGCTCCTTCTCACCAACTCCAGCTTCAGTGTCTTGGTGGAGAATGTAGCTCCGTCCAAGTGCCCTTTTCAGGGAATTATTTAATGTCCGTTAGGTAGGTACTCGATGACGAATTATACTCTTCTAGGTGCAGCCTTTTGAGTCACCCTATAATTCAACTGGGGTTTTCGTCTTTTGTATCCAGTTTTTTGGTTAAAATTTTTGGATTAAAGGAGCTGAGGAGGAAAGGATGATGAATAATGATGATATTTGGGATTTGCTTGGCGAGCTGACGTTAACGGCGTAGCCACGACATGACTGTCTTGAGGACCTTCTTCTTCAAAACAATGTTTAAAAGCTCTCCGATATCCCATAAAAAATTGGTAGTTCTAATTTTTCCAAACCAATTTCAACCAACCAAGAATTCTTACACATACCTACACTGCTCTACAACAAAACGATGGCTAAAGCAAAACACTGCTTAAAACAGATGCTATCACTTTTTAGCTAATACAAACTTTTGGTTTATTAACTTGACTTTATTATTAGTGTATAAGCTCTCAATGCAAAGCACTGAAACATTCCGTCTTCAACAGCGTCAAAACGGCCATTGCTCTCGCCTCTCCCCCCACGACTCCTGCTCCTGCCCCTACGGCCTCAGGTTACCGGACAAGTTCGTCAAAGTCAGTAAGTTCATTTATAAGTTTTTAAACTATTATGGTCACTTACAATAGAATATTTTTTATTAACACAACAAAAAATAAGATAATATTACAATAATTATAATAATATTAAAAATAATATAATAATTATTATTCTATGTTTATTTATGTAATTTTTTTAGATGCTCGTCTGTGTTTAGCCGGTTGCGTAGGCACGTGGAACTGCATACGATCACGCTTACCACTGCGTCATCGTATGCCACACGCTCGGTGTGCGATTGCAGAAGTTATCGGATAGGTGACCTAAAATCTATCATCTCTGTGGTTCGGATGGCACGTAAAGCAGTTGGTCCCGGCTGCTTAGCAGTTGTTAACAACTATCAATCCGCACTGAGCCCGCGTGGTGTGTGACCTATTTTTCATGTGTTTTCATTATTAAGAAAGGCTGGTGCCCCAACAATGGGGACAAAAAATGAGGTAGGTAGGCACGTGGAACTAGCTTGGAACCCGTACGGGTACTGAGAAGTGGGTGACTGATTGGTTCACAGGTTTTGTCTGGTGTAACAACGAGTGATGTCGTCTATTGCATACCTTACATGACAATCGAAGTCGACATCTCATAACTGAATGTCCAGGTATCAGACAATTGTAGCATAAATTCTTTTCTCGTACAAACTCACTTCTCTGTGTAATGTCTGTGTCTGTGTTAATTTTGTGAATTCTTTACAATGGCAAAGTGTGTGTGTATCGTTATACATGGTGCCGTTCTTCGTAGTCATCGGTGATGTTGTTACACTTGAGATTTTGTTCCTCTTGGGAAAAGGAAGAAAATCCCAAATGCAAACTCCAGTGGGTGTTGTAAAATAAAACTATAGAATGTTTCACGGCTAGGTAATATATTTTATATGTTGTTTTCTAAAGTTTACGCGAACACTACACATTTAAATGAAACAACTTTTACGGATCTACTCGCGTTTATTTTATTTTACATTATTTAACATTATTAAACATTAAATAATGTAAAATAAAATAAACGCGAGTAGATCCGTAAAAGTTGTTTCATTTATATATTTTATATGATCACTTAAATTTCTCCAATACTATAAATGAGACTTTGGTTACAGGTTAATTTTCACAATACTTGACAGGTTAATTTTTACAATACTTTTAAATAAATTGGGTTTTAATACTTAGTTCTTACACAATTAATTTATAACTAATCTAAACCGTTTTAACAATAAAACACCCTAGGGGTCAAAGTGATCCAGCAGGTTAATGAGACTAACATTTTATTTAATAAGTTCTATAAACTACCTAACCAGCCAGCTAATATTTCAGCGGTGTGAGCTATGGTCGTGGGGGGTAGGGATAACGCCAGTACCGTCCTGATGATTCCACTAATGACCTAACTAACCTTTACCGAGGAGGTAAATAAATGATTTTGAGTAATTATTAAATCCGAGAAACCGTGGGGGGTTTTAGGTAATTAAATTAAATATTAATGGGCGCCAGGGTCGTAGAACCGACCCGAATCTGGAGACGACGATGACGATGTAAGCCGTTATTGGTCGAACTCGAAGATCCTCAAAGTAGTGCAATCCAACTCACCCGACTGGGGTTGGGTTGTAAGTTCAAAGATAAAAAAAACTTAAAAAGGTTTTAAACCAAAATTTAAAATGGGGAATAAAAAAAACCGTCCACGCCTGCCCGTCCGCTAAGCGGAGTCAGCCGTGTCACTGCCGTCGACCCACACAGGAGGAGCTTGCCGGGGCCGGCCGAGGAGACGGGTCTCGCGTCCAGGCTACAGGCTACAGGCTCGAAACCAGTTCTGGATCCTGGCGGCGAGACGAATCAGCTCGTACCTCTCCTGTAATTGACATTACGGGGCCTTAGCACTATACACTCAGTAACGATCATTGGAACCGGTCCCGCAGTCTACTCTGTCTTAAATCCCGAGCGGCAACCAGTCAGAATTAGGAGTTGGCTATTCAACGTGGTTGACAAACGCATCCTAGCGCTGCGATTCACTTATACACTCACACGGGTCCAGCAATATTAATCAACATTTTACAATCTATCGCTAACCACATTAACTATAATAAAAGGCTCAACAATGCTACTAGATCCCTACCCAACAATGAGTTTTGTTACAGGGGTCGTACCACGAACAGCATTAACTGGCCCACGATCCAGTGGTGTTTTTAATAACCATGCGGTTTACCAAAACTAGGCGTGGGTGCCGCCGTCGCAAGTAGCAACCTCAAAATCAATGTAACTCATAGGTCATTCATAGTAAAAAGATAACTGTGACGAATGGATGACAACGTCCCGAAGGTAATCTATTATCAAGTAGGAACTTACGTGGTGTGGTAAGGGGGCCAGCACGTGTCGACAAGCAGCGGCAGACAGCGACGACCGGGAACGCCTGTTACAATTGCGTTCACGAAATCCTGCAACGAAACGACCACTGTTCATCACATTCACAAAACCTCCCTGCCGACGAGGCCTTCTAAATCACCACCAATTCATCACAAGTTCTTACCGAAGTAAAAAGTTTCCAACTGCCTGGAGCGTGATCCCGTATAAGAATGATCGCAAAACCTTACAACTCGCCTGGTGCCATTTTCTTTATCAGGCTAGAAATTTACCCATTATATTGGAAGAATTATGAATAACAATAACCTCGCGACCATTGACCTTTCAGCGATCACACTACAACCTTATGTCAAATATGACGTTTTCACAACTCGGTCCGAAGCTGAAATAAAAGGCGACTAATCCAACGACAATAACCGCCTGAACCCAACGTTCAGCCACTGAAAAACGGCAACTTTCAAGTACCTACAACAACATAGATGCTGGCAAACTCAACAACGAATTTATAGTAACCAATCATAATTATCTGTATGAACGCTAGACAATCCCAATATTACTCCAATTCAATTCCAGTGGTTAATTACCCCATTATTTATTTAGGCTGAATTCTTTTCTTCGATTGCCACACCACTCCCGCAGAGAATGTTCACCATATCGATCCATAGATCAATATCGAAGCTTCTCGAACAATACATACACTTCCGTTTCCGGTTTCTACTGAATTTAATTAAATTAGTAAGGGCAAAAATATTAAATATCGACTCATCAAGCAGCTTGTAGTCTAAATTGCTTTTGTAACTAAAAAGAATAAAGTTTATCATCAAATTATTTTATAGTTCGTTACATTCTTCCTGTTGCCACCACCAGGGGCCGCCACGGTAGGCTGCGTAAAATTGTCTTTGGCAACTGTCAAAGTTTACATGTAAACAAACAACCTCTCAGCTATTTTCCTTTTCTATTTATTTGATTATTTAGCTCAAGAGTGTATTAAAAGCCGTTTTATTAATTGTAAGTGCTAAACAAATGGTGGAGTGATGTGTATGATATGTCAGTCGAAGCTGAGAGTCCATTTTATGGAGATATATCGAATTTCATTCAACAAACTACATTGATCCATTGATCTAGGAAAACTAATGTTTACAGGTAATTCTTATATTATCTCACTAGTGCCAACCTATCTGTAATATAACAGAGGCAGGCTAGGTTTCAAATTTACAACGTAACAATGTGGAAACATGGAATGATCTGGTTGTAGTTGGTCTGCTTTTCCTTGTGACGGACATTGGTATAAGTAACTCCAAATTGCGAAATTTTGCCTCTAAGAAGTTTTTAAGTCATTCCAAGAAGGCAATTTATCAGACTCAGGACTGTAAACAAAATCTTCTCGAGCACGCTAATCACGACTTACCGTAGATTAGAGCACTATTGGCATTTGCAAGCGGAAAATGCAAAAGAAGCTGAAGACCTGATGGATTCCTTTTCTAGAGGGGGAGTAGGGTATATATCGGGTCGCCTAATTTTTTGTACTTCTAATTGGCAATAGCACACAAACGGTTAACCTAAATTTTTTTCGCATAATTTCACTCTTCATTTTATTTTTGTGCTGTCGAGAGAAGAAGAAAGTACACCTCATCGAAAGTAGTTTAAAGTGTTTTAATCTGTTTTATTTGGCATTCCATCTCATCGTGTTCTTTTGCAGAAAATGCAAGAGCAATGCAAGAGTTATCTTTACGCCATCTACGGGCATCCTGATGGCTGATCAGCTAAGTGCAGATCAGTTTGACAGTTTCGCTGTACAGGACGATGTGCAGATTGAACTAATCGGATTTACACCTGGTAGGTTCCCTTTCCATTGAACACATTTTTTTTTCTTTTATATTAAGATTTGATTTAAGTTTTACTAAGTTCGACTTTCTTTGTTTATAGAGTCTAGTGCACGGCACACACCAATTTCTACTCCAGTCCAGACTCCCAGGACTCCTGGATCATTATCATCGTCTACACAACAAGGTAACTCATATTATTTTGTTAAAGTCATTTTATACAACATATAATTCGTCAGCTAATTGAGCATAATATTGCAGATCCGCAATTATTTGATGATGAATTCGAAAATCATTTACGCGAATGGGAGCAAACTATGGGCAATGATGTGGGAAGTGACATCGACGAAGACGACGCCGATGATTTCGTCAATATTTCAGCGTTCAGACGACGAACTGCAGCAAATCAACCTTGCAATATTGAAGACATTCTGACAACTGAATCCCTTCAACAGCTATCAGAACTGGACAACCATGATGATTCCGTGCTATTAGGGAATATTGCAAATAATGATATGCTTCAGTTTGACTGGTCAAATAGTTCGGATAAATTTACGGGGCAGCGAGAAACATTTACTGGGCAAGCTGGTCCAACTTTCTCTACCGATGGCTTGTCGCCTCTCGACATTTCCTTAAGAATTTGGGACGATGATATCATTGACAAGATCGTTCGCGAAACAAACAGATACGCAAATAATTTCGTCAATGATGCAAATTTATCTCGTCATGCACGTATGAGAAAATGGACAGATGTGACAAGAGAGGACTTGTGGACATTTTTTGCAATCATGATGCTGCAAAGTCTTGTACCATTATCAGTGGAAAAAGAGTTTTGGTATCCAAGCTTGCCATATCTAAAACTTGGCAATTTTTCAAATTTTATGCCTTTCAGCAGATTTTTGCTGCTAAAAAAATGTCTTCATTTTATTGATAATGATGGTCTTTTAGAGGTACCCGATGAAGATAAAAAACTACGAAAAATTAAACCAATTATTGACCACCTAAATCTGAAGTTTAGCTCTTTATACCAACCGGAGCAAGAAATAGCTATAGATGAATCTCTTCTATTATGGAAGGGAAGACTATCATTCGCACAGTTAATAGCAACTAAATCTGCGAAAGTTGGTATAAAGAGTTATGAGCTCTGCGAATCCAAATCCGGGTATCTGTGGAAGATGATCATTTACACAGGAAAAAAGGACGAATGCGAACAGCAAGAATCTGTTGAAGACCCCTCAGAACCAGAAGGCGCTACTTCTAAAATAGTTTTTAATTTAGTCCGGCCTCTCCTTGACAAGGGCTACACCCTTGTCATGGACAATTTTTATAACTCGCCTCTGCTGTCCCGTTTATTAAAATCCCGCAAAACTGATTCCTTTGGGACACTTAGGTTTAATAGGGCGTTTGTACCCGAATCTTTGCGCCAAAAGTCTAAATCTACCATGCAGACTGGTGAAGTGGCCTATAGTCAAACTGAGGATATCACTATTGCTGTTTGGAAAGACGCCAATGTGGTATCATTAATATCTACGTACCACAAAGTAGAAGTCGGCGGAAAAGAAAAGTATGGGCGGTACCGGTACAAACCAAACGTAGTACTAGACTACAACCTTTCTATGGGGGGAGTCGATAGAAAGGACCAAATGTTGCAAGCTTACCCTTTAGAAAGAGCGAGAAATATAGTCTGGTATAAAAAACTTTTTCGCCGACTTTTCAACGTGTCCATCCACAATACATTTGTGTTAATTTCAACAAAAACCAAAATTTTACACAGAGAATTTAGGCTGCAGTTGGTGGACAAAATACTAAAAAAGATTCATATTTCGCAGCCAAGGGCTCCTCAGGCGGAACTTTCGGCACGTAATACCGGACATTTTCCCATTAAGGTGACAAGGGGAAGGCCACGATGCAAAGTGTGCCTCAAAAAAAAAATTGACTCTCGCACACAATGGAAGTGTGAAGCATGTGACGTGAGTCTGTGCCTGATTGGTTGTTTTAAGGTCCATCATTTGGGATAAATAACAATAATTCTTTTATTTGTTGATATTTTTGCTGTTCTAATCTCTCTCAACACGACATCGTGTTTTATGAACGTCGTTACTGTCGTTATTATCTTATTTGAATGAGATTTTTTATTAGAATTTAGTCTTACATAATATTAAACATCTTTCTTTTAACATTTCGAGAATGTAACACACACACTCACATATGTAAGTCTGTGCCTGATTGGATGTTTTAAGGTCCATCATAAATAACAATAATTCTTTTATTTGGTTAATATTTTTGCTGTTCTAATCTCTCTCAACACGACATCGTGTTTTATGAACGTCGTTACTGTATATTATCCTATTTGAATGAGATTTTTTATTAGAATTTAGTCTGACATAATATTAAACATCTTTCCTTTAACATTTCGAGAATGTAACACACACACTCACATATGTATTGTGGATGGATATTGTTCATTAGTCTTGTGTAGTACGCGTACTAAGTACTAATAGGTAACGATACTCGGAACTGTACGAAAAGAAACGTTACCGAACGCAAGCTCTTAATCGGACAGTCGGACTATTAGTACACCATCTCCCGCTACACTCAACTCATTCAAGTTGCTCTATGTTGCTTGTCCGAATTACTCCGAATGTCCGAGCGAGAACGAACAAGAAACAAACGTACTGTATGTAAAAGAAAGCGAGATAGTTGTTGCCTGCCAATCGCTATCGAATATACACACATTATGCGAAATAGCAAATCAATCGCTTACGCCCGCCGACCGTGCGTTTTATTGATAGAAAATCTTGTTTAGCGGTATTGAGCGCTAGGATTACTGAAATTGTTCAAAAATCTGCTAGTGTACATAGTGTGAGCTAGTGATCGCGCTTTGTTCAAGCGCCCTGACGTA
>OY720023.1:14044513-14087794 GCA_963082485.1 Eudonia mercurella | reverse complement strand
CCTGGGTGGATTCGCGTTTTGGATTTTTTCTGATTTATTTTGAAGCCTTTTTGTAAATTAATCTGAAATGCGTGCAAAGTTTCAAAAATCGAAAGAAGTACTATTAAGTAAGATCTGCTTAACAAAGGCACTCTTTTTTAATCAAGAATTTAGATAATATTGGATCTCAAAAAATAATAAGAGAAATGGTAATGACGTTAGGCTAATGGCAATGATTTTTTGAGGATGGTAATGATTAGGAATGCTTGGTAATGACGAGCTTTTACGGCAAAAATAATAATTAAGTACCTGATACCTATTTTAGAAGACATACCTATGTATTTTTTTCATATATAAGTAGTTGCTAACTTGTAAATAAAACACTTACTTATAAATTTGTAAAGTTTAATAACACAAAAATTAAAATTCAACAAATCTTTGATGTAACTATGCTATCATGGCTCAATCCAACTCGCCGAAATTAATCTACTCTTATGGCACGTATTAAGTTGTTAAGTAGGTAACTAAATTTTAACTTAACTTTAAGTGATTAATTGCATGTAAACACAGAATTTAGTAGCAAGTTGCAAGTTAAAATTTAGCTAACAACTAAACAAGATATTTAGAATTTTGTCTATTTTTCGGTTAAGTTGGTGGGCGGGGCTTGTCACTTGACACGTTTGGACTGGCACAATATTAGTTAAATGCAGAAGTGTAGTGAGCGACGCGCTCGGGTTAAATTTTATTGTTCGTATTAAATTATTGATTATTGTATTAAACATATTTACTCGATTTAGAAACTCTACAAAAATGAGATAGACTGCGAAAACTATTGCCAGTATTGAGAAAATATATTGTAATATGTAATTTTAATTTTGCATCTAATGCACATCGCATTACAGTATCTTTTTTCTGTATTTCGTTTTCCACTTTAGATAACAAGTAAATAAAAGAGTCTTCTGCCATGCGTGACGCATTAAAATATACTTGTTATTAAATCTTCATTCGCTAGCTCCTCGAACAAAGTGGCACTTGATCCTTGGCCATACCCACTCGATCGATCTGGCCGCAACGCTGAGCGCCCCCAAAATGCTCCGACTGTTTTTTTACCACTCGTCCCGAGTGCGCGTCGCGCGGCGCCAGCACAGAAACGTTATTTATTGCTTGGGTTTTAAGAACTATACCTTCAAGTGATGTTTTTATTAGTGCTGATGAGTTGCCGCTTCGAGTCGTGTGAAATGTTTTTGTACTTATCGTCGTTGTGTAAACATATTTAGCTTCAAACATTGACATTAAGATTTAATGGCCATTTGTACCACATTATCATTTTTATTTCAAAAAATAGATCGATAAGCTACTATTTTTTTTATCGAAAAGGTTGAAGTACTATATAAACTACTCAAGAAAAAAATAAAAAACTAATGTTGACTAAGGAAAAATATTTATTAGCATGCTTCCAAACTTCCGTTAAAAATTGCAAAAGTGTGCTAGTTATACACTCAACGAAATTTATTTATGTATTTTAATTTCTTAGACATACATATGAAATATTAGCATTTCCTATAAGCTTATTTCATTCTTCAAGTTGTTTGTAAAATTTACGGTAATAACATTTACCATTTAGGAAAAATATGGATAAGAAAACGTGAATGAATATGTTCACACTAAAAGTACCTTGTGATTTTTAATAAAATTAATTAAACAACCTTAACTTTAAACAATATCAGTTACACAACAAGATTGTTTAAAAAAAGCCCTTTCAAATGATGTATTACACTTATTTCTAGGTCATCACACTAAAAAGTTATTTACGTTAAGAGTTGAAATGGTCTCAAGAGTACCCGTTTGCCAGGTCGGGGACACACAGGGCGGAAACATATTATTTTGTGATAAGCTATATCTGGAAACTGAACAGCTTTAAAACAGAAGTAACGACATTTTCAAAAATATGTTGTTACAAAACCATTTCACGACTATTCCTAGTCTCTGGCTAACCCTTTGAAGATTCTAAGGGTTAGCCAGAGACTAGGTAATAAGCACCACAAAAGCAGTCCACTGCCACAGTCCGCGTTTCACCAAGCAGTAACTGCACATGTGCTCAGCGTGACAGTTGGTGATCCCGTCGCCGCTATACGCTGTTGGATGTATCATCATCATCATCATCATCATCATCATCATCAGCTCATTGTATGTCCCCACTGCTGGGGCACGAGCCTTCACGCGGGCCCAGTGCTTTGGTGGTTGTTAACGACTGCTAATGCAGCCGGGACCAACGGCATTACGTGCCTTCCGAAGCACGGAGGAGCGAGAGATGATAAATTTTTGGTCACCCATCCGATGACCGGCCTTAGCGAAAGTTGCTTAATCTCAGCACTCCGAGACCGGGCGCGTTAACCACTGCACCGGACGGTTAAATGTATGTGCATAAATATATATATATAAGTATGTGTTATAAATAATAATAAAATACATAAGAAAAAATGAACAAAATAAAACGTTACACTTAAAAGGAAGTTACCGAAACAATATCAACAGTAAGGATGAACAATAGTCTTGTGCTTAATCGGACACTTTTCGGTTTAGTACTATACTAGTACAATCCGAGTAAAGTACTAGTACACCTTATTAGTACTAATAGTACCTAACACTATACGGAAATAAAGTCGTTACCGCTGACCTTTAAGTGTAAACTGTAATGTAATAGAAGATAGAGGTCTGTGCGTTATTCTTTAAAGACTCACTGCTGTTTTAATCTATTTTGGCACTGTTATCTTATCAGCCAATTAAATAGCTTTATAACTGTTTTTGCCAAAAGTAGCCATTTTTTTTCTAAACCATTTTAAAATTATGTAAGTGTATTTTTGTTTACTATTACGTCAGGGCGCTTGAACAAAGCGCGATCACTAGCTCACACTATGTACACTAGCAGATTTTTGAACAATTTCAGTAATCCTAGCGCTCAATACCGCTAAACAAGATTTACTATCAATAAAACGCACGGTCGGCGGGCGTAAGCGATTGATTTGCTATTTCGCATAATGTGTGTATATTCGATAGCGATTGGCAGGCAACAACTATCTCGCTTTCTCTTACATACAGTACGTTTGTTCCTTGTTCGTTCTCGCTCGGACATTCGGAGTAATTCGGACAAGCAACATAGAGCAACTTGAATGAGTTGAGTGTAGCGGGAGATGGTGTACTAATAGTCCGACTGTCCGATTAAGAGCTTGCGTTCGGTAACGTTTCTTTTCGTACAGTTCCGAGTATCGTTACCTATTAGTACTTAGTACGCGTACTACACAAGACTAATGAACAATATCCATCCACAATACATATGTGAGTGTGTGTGTTACATTCTCGAAATGTTAAAGGAAAGATGTTTAATATTATGTCAGACTAAATTCTAATAAAAAATCTCATTCAAATAGGATAATATACAGTAACGACGTTCATAAAACACGATGTCGTGTTGAGAGAAATTAGAACAGCAAAAATATTAACCAAATAAAAGAATTATTGTTATTTATGATGGAC
The DNA here is from genome assembly GCA_963082485.1 of Eudonia mercurella. Lineage (NCBI taxonomy): Eukaryota > Metazoa > Arthropoda > Insecta > Lepidoptera > Crambidae > Eudonia > Eudonia mercurella. The sequence continues at coordinate 14,084,281 of OY720023.1, read as the reverse complement.
CTTAAAACATCCAATCAGGCACAGACTTACATATGTGAGTGTGTGTGTTACATTCTCGAAATGTTAAAAGAAAGATGTTTAATATTATGTAAGACTAAATTCTAATAAAAAATCTCATTCAAATAAGATAATAACGACAGTAACGACGTTCATAAAACACGATGTCGTGTTGAGAGAGATTAGAACAGCAAAAATATCAACAAATAAAAGAATTATTGTTATTTATCCCAAATGATGGACCTTAAAACAACCAATCAGGCACAGACTCACGTCACATGCTTCACACTTCCATTGTGTGCGAGAGTCAATTTTTTTTTTGAGGCACACTTTGCATCGTGGCCTTCCCCTTGTCACCTTAATGGGAAAATGTCCGGTATTACGTGCCGAAAGTTCCGCCTGAGGAGCCCTTGGCTGCGAAATATGAATCTTTTTTAGTATTTCGTCCACCAACTGCAGTCTAAATTCTCTGTGTAAAATTTTGGTTTTTGTTGAATATAACACAAATGTATTGTGGATGGACACGTTGAAAAGTCGGCGAAAAAGTTTTTTATACCAGACTATATTTCTCGCTCTTTCTAAAGGGTAAGCTTGCAACATTTGGTCCTTTCTATCGACTCCCCCCATAGAAAGGTTGTAGTCTAGTACTACGTTTGGTTTGTACCGGTACCGCCCATACTTTTCTTTTCCGCCGACTTCTACTTTGTGGTACGTAGATATTAATGATACCACATTGGCGTCTTTCCAAACAGCAATAGTGATATCCTCAGTTTGACTATAGGCCACTTCACCAGTCCGCATGGTAGATTTAGACTTTTGGCGCAAAGATTCGGGTACAAACGCCCTATTTAACCTAAGTGTCCCAAAGGAATCAGTTTTTCGGGATTTTAATAAACGGGACAGCAGAGGCGAGTTATAAAAATTGTCCATGACAAGGGTGTAGCCCTTGTCAAGGAGAGGCCGGACTAAATTAAAAACTATTTTAGAAGTAGTGCCTTCTGGTTCTGAGGGGTCTTCAACAGATTCTTGCTGTTCGCATTCGTCCTTTTTTCCTGTGTAAATGATCATCTTCCACAGATACCCGGATTTGGATTCGCAGAGCTCATAACTCTTTATACCAACTTTCGCAGATTTAGTTGCTATTAACTGTGCGAATGATAGTCTTCCCTTCCATAATAGAAGAGATTCATCTATAGCTATTTCTTGCTCCGGTTGGTATAAAGAGCTAAATTTCAGATTTAGGTGGTCAATAATTGGTTTAATTTTTCGTAGTTTTTTATCTTCATCGGGTACCTCTAAAAGACCATCATTATCAATAAAATGAAGACATTTTTTTAGCAGCAAAAATCTGCTGAAAGGCATAAAATTTGAAAAATTGCCAAGTTTTAGATATGGCAAGCTTGGATACCAAAACTCTTTTTCCACTGATAATGGTACAAGACTTTGCAGCATCATGATTGCAAAAAATGTCCACAAGTCCTCTCTTGTCACATCTGTCCATTTTCTCATACGTGCATGACGAGATAAATTTGCATCATTGACGAAATTATTCGCGTATCTGTTTGTTTCGCGAACGATCTTGTCAATGATATCATCGTCCCAAATTCTTAAGAAAATGTCCAGAGGCGACAAGCCATCGGTAGAGAAAGTTGGACCAGCTTGCCCAGTAAATGTTTCTCGCTGCCCCGTAAATTTATCCGAACTATTTGACCAGTCAAACTGAAGCATATCATTATTTGCAATATTCCTTAATAGCACGGAATCATCATGGTTGTCCAGTTCTGATAGCTGTTGAAGGGATTCAGTTGTCAGAATGTCTTCAATATTGCAAGGTTGATTTGCTGCAGTTCGTCTTCTGAACGCTGAAATATTGACGAAATCATCGGCGTCGTCTTCGTCGATGTCACTTCCCACATCATTGCCCATAGTTTGCTCCCATTCGCGTAAATGATTTTCGAATTCATCATCAAATAATTGCGGATCTGCAATATTATGCTCAATTAGCTGACGAATTATATGTTGTATAAAATGACTTTAACAAAATAATATGAGTTACCTTGTTGTGTAGACGATGATAATGATCCAGGAGTCCTGGGAGTCTGGACTGGAGTAGAAATTGGTGTGTGCCGTGCACTAGACTCTATAAACAAAGAAAGTCGAACTTAGTAAAACTTAAATCAAATCTTAATATAAAAGAAAAAAAATGTGTTCAATGGAAAGGGAACCTACCAGGTGTAAATCCAATTAGTTCAATCTGCACATCGTCCTGTACAGCGAAACTGTCAAACTGATCTGCACTTAGCTGATCAGCCATCAGGATGCCCGTAGATGGCGTAAAGATAACTCTTGCATTGCTCTTGCATTTTCTGCAAAAGAACACGATGAGATGGAATGCCAAATAAAACAGATTATTAAAGACACTTTAAACTCTAAAACTTACTTTCGATGAGGTGTACTTTCTTCTTCTCTCGACAGCACAATTGTAGAAGCTGCTGAGTAAAAACACGAACATTATTCGTTGGACAAACAGAGAAAGTGTAAGTGAACGCTAAATAACAAACCAACCATTCACGCCCGACGGACCCGGTTCTGGAGAGTACCGCATTGGTTGTGCCATTCTCATTAAAGGCTCAGTCGTAGAAGCCACTGAGTAAAACAAACACGGAGCTCATTAGTTGTATATACACAGAGATGGTACAAACAAGTATACGCCAAAATAACAAAAACCAACCATTCACGCCCGACGGACCCGGTTCTGGAGAGTACCGCATTGGTTTTGCCATTCTCATTAAAGGCTCAGTCGTAGAAGCCACTGAGTAAAACAAACACGGAGCTCATTAGTTGTATATACACAGAGAAGGTACAAAAAAGTATACGCCAAAATAACAAAAACCAACCATTCACGCCCGACGGACCCGGTTCTGGAGAGTACCGCATTGGTTGTGCCGTTCTCATTAAAGGCTCAGTCGTAGAAGCCACTGAGTAAAACAAACACGAAGCTCATTAGTTGTATATACACAGAGAAGGTACAAACAAGTATACGCCAAAATAACAAAAACCAACCATTCACGTCCGACGGACCCGGTTCGGGAGAGTACCGCATTGGTTGTGCCGTTCTCATTAAAGGCTCAGTCGTAGAAGCCACTGAGTAAAACAAACACGAAGCTCATTAGTTGTATATACATAGATAAGGTACAAACAAGTATACGCCAAAATAACAAAAACCAATAATTTACGCCCGACGGACCCGGTTCTGGAGAATACCGCATTGGTTGTGCCATTCTCATTAAAGGCTCAGTCGTAGAAGCCACTGAGTAAAACAAACACGAAGCTCATTAGTTGTATATACACAGAGAAAGTACAAACAAGTATACGCCAAAATAACAAAAACAAACCATTCACGCCCGACGGACCCCGTTCTGGAGAGTGCCACTTTGATTGAGACAATCTTGTTATCGGCTCATTCGTAGAAGTCACTGAGCCCCAAAACACGAAGTTAATTATTTAAACAAATTAAAGGAGCAGGATTGAAAAGAATAATAATGTATATAACAAACCAGATATTTTCTTTTTCCACGGTTGGTGTACACGTGGAGGCGGAGTCTCCGGTGTACCAGGAATGAGTGGACATGGTCCACGAGGTGGAGACATTTTTCTGTAAAATAATATAAAACTCAAAAAACAATATCTCTCATCAAAATTTTTATAAAATTGTATTTTACCTTTTTTGCTTTTTTTCGGGAGCATCAGGCATCAGAAATCTTGCCACTTGCTTCTGATCCCTCAGCAAGAGTAAACGACTTTTTTCCTCACGGGAAAGAACCTGTTCATTTTTGCGGTCTATTGCCTTAATCTTCTTAATTTTTTTTATTTCTTCAGCCAACGAAAATCTAAAATACAAAATAGAATTTACGTACTTTGAATATGTTATGTAATATGTAGAGTTTTACAATAGTATACGTACGTAGGCGGCTGAGCTGGTTCGGGATTGATAAAAAGTGATTCTGAAGCAACCGACACATTATCAGTTGGTGCGCTAAAACACATAAAATGGTTACAAATAGAATAGTTAGGTTTTTTTGTCTAGTATACTACATGCAAAACAGAAAAAATAAGAGTAAAACGTAAGTAAAAATTAAGAAAAAAATTGCTGAACTAACACTCCAAACTCAATCTTGCGAGCACTTGAAGCTTGACCTCGGACACGACGCCCACCTCGACCACGAGCGCGACCGCCACCTTGACCACGAGCGCGACCGCCACCTTTACCACTTCCACGTCCACGACCACGGCCAAAATCCATTTTAGCTTACCTTATGTTACAAAAGCAAAGCACAAAGTAAAATGAAACAAGATAAAGAAAAAAAGATAAAGCACAGAATAAATACAACTTAATTATAATATAATTATTAATACATTTTATTTTAGTGTTCAGTATTATAGTGTGTTTCATCGCTTTTCAAGGAACATGAACCCTGACTAATTAAGTGTTAAATTGTTTTTACCTTTTTTTGCAATATGTTTAAAGTTTGCGTATTGTTTGTCACATTATTGTCTCTCAACAGATTTTTGTTCAACCTATCTGTGGAAACTAATAAGGCTAATGTGTTAATTATGTTTTTAAAATTTACAATTATGTATATATCATGCTGTTTGTTTCCTTAAAGAAAAATAAAAAATAAATTAATAAATAAAATAAAGTATCACCAAAAAAAAACATGCACACACACACACACACCAGGCCAAAAAAAAGGCCTGTAACTGTGTGTGTAATAACTGGCCTTTTAAAAACTGAAATCTGAATTACATGTTCAGACGTTCTTTTCTCTCAGTGTATACCCAACCTGGCCGATTTGGCGGGCAAAAGAAAGGGTACAGGTAAATGTTACGACTTGTAAAAATGAGAATCGTATATTTTTTGTCATTATTTGTATTGGAAACTATTTACTGGTAACCGTTCTTAATTATTATTAGTTTGACAGTAAGAATCAACACCGAAATCGCACCAAAACAAAATAAAAACTTCTGACTTACTTGAACTCCAACAAAAAAACTGCAACAACACTCGAAACACTTGCCGAAATAAATGTAAAACACGCACTGTTTTATCAAAATCTTTTTGATTTATAGTTCCTAGGGTCCCACACTAATAGAAATGCACAGTTCTATCGAAATTATTAAACAAATACTTTAAAATATCAATTAATAGGCAGAGCTACGTTCGACGAAGTGACACTGTCCATTGACGACTTTGTATTATTTTTTTTCGTAACATTGCCAGTTTATTTCGGTGTGTTCAGCCTACAAAAGCATAGCGTAGTTCACTAAGAACGAGATAGAATTCATTTCTTATGGAATCATAGATGGATAAGAAAGAAACGGACTATTTTTAGCAGGCACTCCTTGTATGGGACTACAGTCCCACGTAGCATTTTGACGCAAGAAATTTATGGGACTGTAGTCCCACGAATCGCTCAACTGGATATTGCCTGTAATTAGCTGCCGTGCGACATCTAAGATCGGCCCTGAGCCGAGAGAAAAGCCTGTATGCTTCAACACAGTTACGTCGCTTCCATGCGGCATGCAATTTGGCTTTCCGCTTAATATCGTTTATAATATCACTGGAAAACCAGACGGGATAACGCTTGCCTACTGATTTACGCGCTTTTTTGGGCATGCATTCATTAAAGTTGCCATATATAATAGCATAAAAACTATCCGTGGCTGCAGCAACATCACTCTTGCACCAGCTCTAGCAATCTTACAAAGTCACACTTGTTAAAATTCCAGTCTTTAGATGGGTCAATATTTGATGGTTTTAGGCTATCTGAGCGGTGACCCGAATTAAGTCCAATAACTATATCTAAAGGAGGATGATAGTCATCAACAGGGACTAGCCCGTCCGTAGCAGTGTATTCTTCTCCGACATGTTACAATAGGGTAGGAAAAATAACAATAATAATTACAAACATTTGAAGAAGCACTATTCAAATTAAGATCATCCACAATTATCACTGGTGATCTTAGCTTATCCAGTGAGTTTTCAACTTTACAAAAAAAATCCATGTACTCACTGTCACTAGCAGAAAGTTTAATATATACATAAAATTACATACATAACATAAAAAACACATACATAAAATTGTTCAAATTCATAATCGTGTTTGGTCTAATTTCACTTCGCCTAACTTTTTGTCGCCATATTGTTATATACCAAATGCGACATTTGGCGGAACAATTCGTAATCCCTAAAGTTTGCAATTACTAAATATTAATTCCCACAAAATTAAAAATCACAAAGCATAAAACGTCTACTCAATTTAATATAGGGCAAAGTAACTTGGCCAAAGAATTGCATTTGTTGCAAATTGATTTAATCATACGTATGTAGGTATTCAAACTTATGTTGATTTTACATTTGCATGTTTCTGTTTTGTTTTTACAATAAAAATAAAGAACTTGATACATGATATTGCATTTTTCCTTTTTATTATTAATATTTATTAATACTAACGTAGCATGCAGGTAGGCATGTAGCATGCAAGCAGGTATGCCATGCAAACAGGCATGCAGCATGAAAGTAGGCATGCAGCATGCAAGCAGCATGCAGCATGCAAGCAGACAGGCAGCATGCAAGTGAACTTAGAGCATGCAAGCAGCCATGCAGCATGCAAGCAAACTTAGAGCATGCAAGCAGCCATGCAGCTGCAAGCAAGCATGCAAGATGGTTTTTGTCACGGCTCCGGCGCTACGGGGCTCCGGCGGTTTCACGCTGCTCGGCCTCAACCTCGGCTTACTGGCCGGCTTTGCCGGCCAGCTTCAGCCGTGGCGAGGACTACGTGGAGTCGGATTTGCATTTCCTAGAAGATTTGAAATTCCATCCTTTCATTCGGCGATTCGTTTCTTATAAGCTGACAAATTTTTGGCATATTTAATATTAGATATGCTAAAATTAGAGCTTTTATATATTAAGCGAAATCGTCGTAATGCCAAAATAACGTTATGCCAATATATTTTAGGGTATTCCAGTTGTCATAACATCAAATTGCTAAAACGTTTAATTGCCATAATGTCCAGTTATCAAAACATTAAATTGATAAAATGCCTAGTTGTCATAATATCCAAGTGTCAAAACAACAAATTGCTACAACGTAGTTGTTGACGATGGCCACACTGCTGCGATTTAATTGTTGATCTGGGTCTATGGTAAGACGCATTGGCGAGCTTTAACAAATAGAAAGGATAGAAAATGTGAATATAAGATAAATTAAGGATGTATAAGGATAAGAATATGGATAAAATATGTGAGGAAATTCTGAAATACTGACTTTATGGAATAAATTATTAAAAGGAAGTTTTGTCTTTTGAATTGTTGACTGTCGCCAACAATAGATATTAATGCCCTTGACAGTATAGATATTTTTGGCTTGGGTTTTGTCCTTATGTATGTGAGAGTTGCGTGTATAGATATTTATGGCTTTCTATTTGCCTACATATATTTGACTGACACTATACATTTATTTATGGCCATGTAAATGTCTAGATCTTTTTGACTAATAAAATGATCACATATTTTTGACCGGATTACCGTACAGATATTTCTGGCTAATCAACTGTGCAGATATTTTTGACGCCTTGGGAACGTGTAAGGTAACTTTATTCTGAGCACTGGCAACACGGCTGTCAAAAAGTGGGAACTGTCATGGCGGCGATTGCGGGCGGCAAGAGGCACATTCTTGTTTGGACTCTCAATCTGTACGGACGTGTAAACACCGGTGCTTTAAATAAATAGTTTCAACTGAAGACAGAGTTTTACTACAAATCAGAAGTGGTAAGTGCATGCTCACACTATAAACTTATAAGAAAAATTAAGCAAATCATTAAGATTGTAGATAAAAAGATTTTTAATTTTTGATGATAATTTCTTTTACGGATTGATGTTAAAACCGACTGTATATTTATCTTTTATTTTATTATCTAATAAATAACAGTGCATCTTAAGCCTACTAGTATTTAACCAAACATCTTAAATGTGAGAGAGTTATCAATTTGTTGTCAAGGTTAATTTAAGGTCGGATCAACTCTGAGCAAGTGTGAATCAGGGTTACAGTTTTGAGGTCAAGGTCAATTTAATGTCATATTATGACGAAGCAAGTCTGAGTTGGGGTGTTTAAAAGGGGGATGAAATTTTTGTCCGTTTTTTGATTAAACGCACCGTTTAGGAGATATAACAACTTTCAGTTATCTATGAATGTACTTACAAACTCTAATATATTGTTTTTTGGTTTCGAGTTACAGACAATGGAACAAGACGGTAGCAGTAAACGACAGCGGCGCCTCGAGACGCCTTCTGCTTCAACGAGACGTGATGATGACATGTCCAGACGAAGTAGAAGCAGACTTCGTAGCGCAGTTTCGGCGAGGAGTGTTCGGCGCACGCCTTCTATATCCCGCAGCCCTACTCGTGACGGAGGACGCAGCTTGAGTCTTCGAGAGAAGGAACGCTAGCTAGAACGGGAACGTGACCGGCTTAAGCGATTAGAAGATGAAGTGTATCGAAAGCGAAGTGAGCTGCGGTCTAGTTCAAGACGACACGTGCGCTCGCGATCCCGTCGAAATCATGATGGCGCTGTACCCTTAATGGAAGCTGGTGCCCGGACATCCGAGATGGAGGCCCAGAGACGTCACGCCGGCAGCCAGCACGATCGGGATGACAAGGTACCCTCTCCTAAACATCGTAAAAGGACTGTAAGCCCAGCTGTTTCTGCAAGAGACTTGTTTGACGCACTTAATATAGTTAAGCAGTCTTCTCATCCATCGGCAGGAGCACTTAATAACAACATATTGCCCGAATTCAATCCTTCATCAAAGAATCAACGTGTTGATATTTGGCTTAGAAAAGTTAACGAGTGTGCTGCTGTTTATGGATGGGATGACAAAACTGTTATCCATTTTGCCATGCAAAAGCTTCAAGGGTTGGCCAAAACCTGGTACGAGGGGCTAAACTCTATTATGTATTGTTGGTCTGAGTGGCAGGAAAAATTATTGACAGCTTTTCCATGTGAACAAAACTATGGCCAATCCTTGGAAGAAATGTTAAGACGTAAAAGTAGATACAATGAACCCATCGAAGTGTACTTTCATGAAAAGATTGCACTATTGAACCAGTGCAGTATCGAAGGCAAGCGTGCAGTCGACTGCGTAATACACGGCCTAACCGATAAAACTTTGAAAACTAGTGCTTTGGCTTTGCGTTGTACAAAACCTCACCAACTGCTAGAATTTCTGATGAGTAACAAAGATACATTTCAAATAGCAAATACCGTAGACCGTTCAAATTTTAGGACCAGAACCGTATCCAATTATAAGCTCATAAACACCGATTCCGATACTGTAAAACCTAACGCTACACATTTAAATCTTGGTGTTCTCTGTTATAATTGTAAAGAACGTGGACATCCTTTTATGAGGTGCCCTAAGCCCTTAATAAAATGCGTGAAATGCCACAAATTAGGTCATAGGGCCGAGAATTGTTTTTCTAAAAATGATGCCGATAATAAACGGAATCAAACCACTACACATAAAACAATGTGCATAACTGCTAATAAATGCAATTCCAAATATATTAAATCAGTAAAAGTTAATGGTTTATTGTTGAAAGGCTTTATAGATTTCGGCAGCGAGGTTTCGTTATTGACAAAATCGGTTATGAATAAGTTGGACCTGAAGTGCAACAATGGTTCGGTGCCTTTAAAGGGTTTTGGTAATGAGGTCGTTCAGTCAATTGGTAGTATTCAGGTTAATGTAGCAGTTGATGGTGTTACTGCTCTAGCAATATTTTACATCGTTGATGATAAATATTTAGAGACACCAGTTCTTATTGGTCAGACGTTCACAGAGCAACCCCATGTCGTCGTGTTTAAAAATTCCGAGCAATTAACTTTCTATAGCCTAGATACAGAATTGCCCTTTAGCAATGCCAGCCAACAAGAAATACAGATTATTAAGATTATAGTAGTAGATCACATTGAACTGCACGGTTCCGCTACAATCACGTGCGTCACGGAACCGCAGTTAGATGGTGACATTGTAATCAGCAGTAAAGTCATAGGGAGACCAACTAATCTGTCTACCATATATGGTGGTGTATACAAGGTGATCAACGGCATTGTAAGGATTACCCTCGCCATTGTTTCCCCTCGAGTATGTATTATTATGGGAACAATATTGTGTCGCGCTACAAGAGTTTGTTTAGTCCATCGTATTGATTCCTCTGAATCAGAGACTAGAGAAAATGATCATGACAAAATAGATGAGAGATTAATTCGCATTGGAGATAATGTTGACGAAGTAGACAAGCAAAGACTATTGGAAATCCTTAATAAATATAAGCATTGTTTTGCATCTACTTTGAAAGAGTTAGGGTGCACGAACGTCACTGAAATGGCCATTGAAATAAACAGTAAACAGCCAGTCGTTTATCGTGCTTACCGGCTGTCGCATAAAGAACGTGGCCAAGTTCGTACGATGGTGGACGAAATGCTTGAGGCTGGCATAATCAGAGAATCTGTGTCTGAGTATGCCAGCCCGATCATTTTAGTGCGCAAGAAAGATGGGAAATTGCGTATGTGTATTGACTACAGATTGCTCAACTCCGTTACAGTAAAAGAACGGTACCCTATGCCGGTAATTGAGGATGAAATTGCTCCACTATCAGGACAGTCTTACTTTTTTACCCTGGACTTGGCATCAGGATACTACCATGTGCCTATCTCAGAAGCATCGAAGAGCTTAACAGCTTTTGTAACGCCGGACGGCCAGTACGAGTTTAACCGTATGCCGTTCGGCCTTGCAAATGCTCCCGCTGTATTTCAACGGATGATGCATAAGGTGTTAGGGTCAGCGCGTTATACGGAAGCAACAGCATAAATAGATGATGTACTTATTTACGGAAAAGACAAAAACGAATGTTTATGTAGGCTCGAGAAAATTTTGCAGTTGCTCGAGAGGGCTAATTTAACCTTGAATTTGGCTAAGTGTGAGTTTCTGACGGATAAAGTAGATTACTTGGGATACGAAATAAGTGGTGCTGGTATCAGACCAGGTGATAAAAAAATTAGTTGCGTCATTGAATTTCCTCGCCCGTCCAGCCAGCACACGGTGAGACAGTTTTTAGGACTTGTAGGATATTTTCGTAAATTTATAAGAAATTTCGCAAGAATAGCCCATCCGATAAGTAAATTATTGAAGAAAGATGTCCCGTGGTGCTGGTCGGACGAGCAAGAGGAGGCTTTTATTGACCTGAAAGAAAAGTTGACGAAGCGTCCTATATTAGGCATTTATGATCCGTCAGCCGAAACGGAACTCCATACTGACGCTAGTAAAATAGGGATTGGCGGCATCTTATTACAAAAACCCTTAGGAGCTAATACTTTCCGTCCTATAGCATTTTATAGCCGACAGACCACACCGGAGGAAAAATATTTTCATGCTTATGAGCTGGAGACTCTGGCTGTGGTGTGCTCTTTGAAAAAGTTTCGTGTTTATTTATTAGGACAAAATTTTAAAATAGTCACTGATTGTAGCGCATTGAGAAGTACCTTTGTGAAGCGAGACATATTACCACGAGTAGCGCGCTGGTGGCTATTGTTACAAGAATTTCATTGTTCGATAGAGTATAGAGCAGGTTCCAAGATGTCCCACGTGGATGCTTTATCACGTAATCCTATACAAGACAGAGACACGGTTGAGGTATTGGGTCAGTATCCAGCGATCATGTCCATTAGTAGTGACGATTGGCTACAGACACTCCAACTAGGAGATCATGAGCTCTTAAGAATACGAGAAATTCTTGCCACTGAAGTCGATATTGAAGGCCTTAAGTACATCAAGGAAAATTATTTAGTTAAAAATAACCAACTCTATAAAATTATTGATGGAAACAAAGAGGATATTCGTTGGGTAGTTCCGAAGGGGGCTAGGTGGCAGTTGTGTCAGATGAACCACGACAATATAGGTCATTTTGGTGTTGAAAAGACCCTCGATCGAATTAGAAAGGCGTATTGGTTTCCCAAGATGGCCAGGTTCGTAAAGAAGTATGTCCAGGCATGTGTACAGTGTGCTTACGCAAAGAAACAGGTGCATACAAGAGAAGGTCATCTGCACGTGATAGAGAAGATCGAGGTCCCCTTCCACACCGTTCACATAGACCATTTAGGTCCTTTCGTAAGATCGACACGGGGAAATACTCATCTTTTGGTCATTGTTGAGGCTTTCACTAAGTTAGTCTTCCTAAAGCCAGTACGAAACACAAATACACAAAACGCAATTCGCTCATTAGAAGAGGTGTTCTATGTATTCAGATTCCCAAACCGAATCATCAGTGACCGTGGCTCATGTTTCACTTCTCATGCATTTAGACGTTTCTGCTTAGATAAAGGCATTAAGCATGTTCTAAATGCAGTCTCTAGTCCACGGTCTAACGGCCAGGTTGAACGGTACAATCGCTCAATCCTTGATTCTTTGAAAGCCCAAAACCTTAACGACAATGAAAAGTTTTGGGATAATAAAATCGGTATAGTGCAGTGGGGTTTAAATAACACTACTCAGAAAACGACAGGGAGAACCCCTGCAGAGGTAATGTTTGGCACATCAATGGATGTGGAACTTGACCCCAAATTAAACGAATTAAGAGAAAACACACGTGTAGATAATGACGTCATTGAAATACGAAAAGAGGTAAAGAATCGGATTAACGAACAACAAATAAAACAAAAAGAAAATTACGATAAAAATAGGAAACCAGCTCGCATCTTTAATAAAGGGGATCTGGTTAAAATCACAAAAGTTGATTTTAATAATGACGGGAAAAGTACAAAATTAATGTTGGCCGATTCTCATAGATACCGGATAAGCACAAAAAATTTCATCAAAATCGGTCAAGCCATTTCGGAGGAGTATGGCAACGAAAACTGTGACGCGAGAATTTTATATATTAGATTATTGATTTTCTAAATCGGTACAAAGTAAGTAAGTAACGGTTTACTGTCGAATTGTCAGTCATTTTGTGTAGGTTGATAGGTGAATTTTACGTATTCTTAATTGATTTTTATCACGAAATGTTTTCAGGGAAAATTACACTTGAAAATACGTTGATGGGTATTTTTATTAGTGTTTAAGGCTGATGTATTATGCCATGTTCTATCAATGACAGAAGCTCATTAAATGTATTGATTGACATTCTATAATATTTAAAAAACTTTTTCGTTTGAAGTCTTAGATCAGCATGACGAATATGAAATAATCCCTTTAGTAATCTCTGCGAAATTATTGAATCAACCCAGAACCTTCTTTTTTTTCTTCTGTTCCTCAAATATAACCAGACACACACCTCTTTCTATGTAAATCCAACTTCCTCTGTAAATCCATGAAGTGCACTTCCCTCGATAGCCAGCGACCAAGTGACGCAAGTGTGCGTTGAGTCGCTCACAAAATCGCTTACAAAAGTCGTCGAAAAAGTAGTTGCGATTTTGTGAGCTACAAAAAGTAGTACGTGGGCGAGCAGCCTAATCCAGGGTTTCAAAATATCCCTACTATAGACCCTTTCTATAAATACCCTAGTAAGATGAAAGATGAAAACTTACGCATGCCAGGTTCGCATCTAAGAAGATAACATTCTAATCTTATTTTAATGTTTTATGAAATTATGTCATTTGTTATCGGTTTTGTGAACTAAATAAAAAAAAAGATAAGCGCCATTTAATTTGTTTTTGCATTTACAAACAAAGTTAATCTGTCGTTAATTTAAAATCAAAACAAGCTAAACCCATCACTAGCAGGGTCATGAACTCTGTATGGTACACTGCCTACACTGCACCTCCTGTTTGTAAAATTGCGTGCCCTAGTTTTGGTCGCCACGCCCCCTACCAGGCGCACAGTTTTACAAACAGGAGGTGGTACTGTAGTTTGCCCGCTCAAACAGTTGCCGGTTAATGTCGGCGCAAGCGGCGAAAGTCAAAACCTTTGACGGCACATTTTGTTTGTCGGGTTGTTTGTCGGCAGTCGCTTGGCGGCATTTTTTGTTGGATTTGTAAGACTGATAAAACAAAGACAGATAAGTAGGCAGCTATTTTACTTTAGTGATTTAATAATTTGTTTCAGTAGCTACCTAAGTAATTGTCATCAAAGTAATAAAAAGATTTTTATTTCACAGCCACATTATTTTCGACTCTAAAGTAGAGGGGTACGCTTACCTACAAGTAGGTACCTACATAGGTCCTTGATTAAAATAACTTCAAAGCAAAAGAAAGCGTAGCACTGAGGTATAGTGTAGCACCCTAGCTGTGATAAAAAAAGTCCACTCCACTTCACATGAACAGTTTATAACGGTTTACTTCAAAGTGTTCCCATACGGCCTCCTAATGTGTGCGTGCGACGATACGTACGGACGGGCTGGCTTGGCGGCTCACATACAAGCCGCGCTCGGTGCGTATGTACATATGAAGATACCATACTTGTTTTGTTCTACTATGGAAATACTCCTGATTATTTAGAAATGCCATTTAACCTTAATAGGTAGCCGAATCGAAACCGAACAGCAAAAAAACGAAAAGTAGGTATGCACTCTAAAAGCTTTCACAAACGACTGCGAAAAAATTATAGGGAAACAACCCCAAGGCGCCGCCCGCCTTGGTAGGTACCAAGGCGGCCGGCGCCGCCTACTAGAACTAGAAGTTGCTCCTGGTACTTTTTAGGGCTTTTAGGGATCGAAAATGATTATTGTGTAGACTTGATAATAATTGTGAATTATTGATAGATAAGCTTAGATAAATTTTTGTATTAATAAATGTCAAACATAATCGAATCATGGCTGCCTTAAGGCAGGCCTTGGTTAACCACTACGCTACCGAGGACTGGTTTTATGCATCGATATTTGTCAGCGCTCGATGCGTATGTTTTTAGCTTTATCCCGTTGCTTTATCAGATCTTAGAAGTTTGCACTTCTTAGATATTTTAGCGTTTCATAACGCTTAGATAATTTTTTGCATTGTAAAAGTTCAGGTTCAGTTCAACTCAGGCTGGAATCGAACTATGTAACTTTTGCAATCCGGGCGGCCGCATTTTTACCACTTGACAAATGAGTCTGCGGACTCTGGGTTGGACTATGGAGATTGGTGTTGGTGGTTGTTGGTGCCGGTGGCGGAAGGTGCGTGGTTCGATTCTTGTCCGAGGTGTTCAACTTTTTTTCAGTGCAGTGCAGTAACTTGCAATGATTTTAGACTAGTAGGTAGACATTTATCTGTCCACTTGCAGTGCTAGTTACTACTAACCCCCATATTCATAAAAACTATTTAAGCATAATTTAGTTAATAACTTTTCTTCAAATTAAAAATGACGTTTGTGTGACGTTGACAAAACAATATTTAACTAAATAATGCTTAAATAGTTTTTATGAATAAAGGGTTAATACTTTCCGAAGTCACAGAATACAAACCTAATAGTACCGATGTCACAGAATACTACCAAAGTGTAAACTGGCTTAAGCGCTGCGAAACACCACTCACTGGCATTATGTAGGTATTATTTTTACGTTTGTTGCTATTAATTTAGTCAATTGGTGATAACAAACAAACACGAATGTGTTAAGTATTGAAACTTTGTGTGATACAACATAGTTAAACTTAATTTACCTAATAAAATTTCATGCAAATAGTTAGGATTTCAGGAATGCTTACATTTTATATCGGATCAATCAAAGAGATTAGAAAAATAAAATGAGCTACAGAACCCTTTAAGAAAAAAGACGCACGCGCACGCTTTCTTGTGACTCCGCCCATACCAGGAATTGCCCCTAGTACGTTTTAGGAATCGAAAATTGGACTTAAATAACCCAAACTAGCAATATTTTTAGTTAGTAGGTTAGTCATTTTTTTATCACTGTTCAAATTATAAATTAGGCGCGCGCGGGGTAGTTATGCGGAGAAGGTTACGTACGTTACGTAGCGCTGGCGTAGGCGAGTGTAATCGCGTTTGGTTTAATCAGTTTAGATTAATCAGTTAAAACTGAAACTGATGTTGTATTTTTAAAGTGAAAACTAAAACAACGAAACCTCAGGCCATCAGGAATCCTCAAATTTTCAAACTATTAAATTTGTTAAGAAATAAAATGAGCTACAGACAGAACCCTAGTCGCTTACGTTGTCAACAAAAAAAACCCTTTTTTGACCATTTTTACAGTGTTACTTTTACAGGTACCTTCATACATTTACATAAAATTTTCTCAAAATCATAAATGTTTTGGATTCGAACCTCAATACTAATTAACCGTCAGAAGTACTTACCTGATAGATAACACATTCCTGACCTGACCTGGTGATAGGAACAGAGAATAATTGACTAAATGAACGTCTCAATTTTCTTTTCTAATTAATAAAAGTAGGTAGTCGTAACTTATGTTCTTAGTGGAAAAAATAACAAAACGGAACCCTTAAAATTTTATCTAAAATAAATAGTTGAAAGCGGGTGGAGTCAGCACAATAGGCACAAAAATACTAGGTTCACAGCAGAGGCAAAGGAGGTGAACTTTAGGTAGTTACACTAGACAGAGTTCATTACTCCAATCAGCTGATTGTTTAATGTTGTCATAATGTCTATAAACTCGTATTATTTTCAAAAGTATGTACTTCCACAATGACCGAGATATCAAGAAATGTTTTGATGTGTACCAGCTCACTAAAAGTAACTGATTAGGTACGTGAAATGGCTGGCCTTGCTTGATACAGATTGTATAATATATTTTTAAACTTAACTTAGTGTATAACTTTAAATATTTTTATCTGGATGCCGTTTCAGTATATACATATACAAGGTGTTGCAAAATTACCCGTTATACCTAAAGGTTGTTAAAGTACATCCTATCAAGAGTCCTCTGTAAATTTCATAGAACCTTTGCATTAAGATTTAATTTTCAGTAAAAAGAGTTATTTTAATGATTAATAAAAATATCGACTATGTTAAGGCACATGACTATTTCAGGTTCATGACGTTATGCTACCTACCAGGAGTAACGACTCCTGTCTACTCTGTACCTATACCACAGAGTAGCCTATACCTAATCTCCAGACACTGTATTCTGTGCTCCTAGTACATACACACTGGATATTACAGATTTGGTGAACGTTGCCTCGTCCGTCCAAATGACCCGGTTCACATAGCTGCGGTCAGCTTCCAACTACCGCATATTCCACTCGCAGAAGTTTCTTCGGGGAGCGAAATCACCTGGTGTTAACTTCTGTGTACGCCGGTAGTGGTAAGGGTGTTGACCGTCAGCTCGAAAAATCCGCCAAACTGTGACATGGTTCATGCCAAATCTCGCCGCGGCACGCCTCGTCCTGATGGTTGGTTCGTCTTCGAAGATTTCCAACATCTCTTCTTCTTGCCTTGCATCTAACGTATTCAAACGTCCACTGCCACGTGAACGATGAAAGGATCCCGTGGAATGCAAACGTGTTGTCATTTCACGAAAACATTGGTAAGATGGTAACCGCCGCTGGTCAGCAGGTGCTCTGCCTTCAATGAAACGTTCATGGTACAAGTCACGAGCGCGAGCTAAGTTTCCATCAACTCGTCCCACGCACAACATCATCTTGTAGTAATCGGAATTGAAGAATATAGCCATTTTCACAATTAAAGAAACACAAGAAAAACACACATATGGATGACTAAATGAAATAAAAAGAAACTCAAAAATTATGACACCGGCCGGACTGTCAAAATTCAGGTACTTTAGAAAAAGCCATGGTACGCTTTGTTTTACACGGATATTATTTCGTCTGAGATGAGAGTTTTATTCTGAGGTTTTAATGCTAGATGTCAAAATTACGGTATTTTTGCGTACTGTTATACCCTTGCAATGTACCGGGATAGCTGCCGAGTCAGCATCTCTATCTTTAATATATACAGATTCCATGGGGCCCGGAGCGGCAGTCCATCATATAACTCGTTACGGGTCGGAACTCCAAAATAATTCTATATTTACTATGTTAAAATACCAGTTCTTTTATAAATTCATTTTCAGCTAATAAGTTTCTTTTTTTTAAAAACCTATTTGCCATTTCTCGTGTAACATTTTGGTGGCAGCGGTGGGATACCGAAAATCCCAGTCCGCCCAAATACGTCTCTGAAACACGCTACAGACTTCCGTTGTGAGAGTGTTGTGAAACTTGTGAAAACGTAAACGTAAAAAAAAAAAATACTTTTGTGAGAACTAACACTGTTCCTGTGTATTGGCTGCTCCTGTTCACTATTATTATTATTATTATTCAGCCCGGCTTGTGCCACTGCTGGGCAAAGACCTCCTGTTTATATACAGTTATATTATATTTGAATGTTCCTGTCTGACCGCTGATCCTGCGTATCCACGTGGACTTTCCGTGTGTGTGTGTGGCCTTAATCCTGTTGCCGCGAAGACCTTCCGTGTGTTCCTGCTTACCTGGTGACGCCGAATCCATGACCATGGTCATGATACCTATACACATAATATGTGTGATGCTGACATCGCTACTGTAAGTGAAAAACTTCTAAATAACTCATAAAAGTGCGCGATCCAGAATAGAACTCAGAGCTTTTATTACATTGTATTTGTGTGGTGTGTAATATTGTGTCTTTAAAAGTATTGTTCATATAAACCAGCCAGACTACTGATAAGAAGCGCATGAACGCGTGGGTGTCGTGTCGCACATCGAGACATTAGTGCTCGCTTAATATAGAAGCGGCTTCGACTTCTTAAATATTTTGATTTTAAAATATTTTTGTTTTTTAGTTATTTAAGTGTGTGAAACTAATGTTTGATGTTTTGATGTTTTCTATTTAAATGTAAAATTGTTTTCTATATCTTTTATATTATTTTTTTTATTACTGTTTTTCACCATGACAACTAGATCCGAATCCGATGATCCAAAAACAACGTCTTTACAGCTGCGAAGTAATGCTGAAGACAGAATCGAGTTTAGTGTGCTCTTAAAATTCATTAAACCCTTTGATGGGTCTAGAGAAAAGTTGAACCCTTTCATCTCTAATTGCCAAAATGCTTACAATCTTGCAAATAAATCTCAGAAACCTATACTTTTTAAATACATTTTAAGTCAGCTCGAAGGTAGAGCTGAATCTACTTGCAACATTAAAGATTTTGAATCTCTTGAGTAATTTCTAGAATTTCTAAAGCAACAATTCGGGGAAAGGAAACATTACGCTCATCTGCTTTCCGAGCTACAAGACAGTAAACAAAGCTCAACCGAATCTGTTAACCAATATGCACTAAAAATAGAAACATGTTTGGCAAAACTACTTACTGAAATCATTATTTCTATACCTACCAAACGTAAAACAGAATTAACAGGCCGCGTAGCAGCAATGGAAGACTTAGCCCTCCATACTTTTATGATCGGCCTCCACCCACGATTGTCGCAAATCGTCAGGTGCCGCGATCCTGACAATTTAAACGCGGCAGTTAATTTCGCTGTGGCTGAAGAAAAGATTCTCATGAGTCTCAACAAGAGACCCCAGTCACAATACGTTAACAATGAGAGACAAAGATTCCCACCTTGCCGCGATTTCCAACCGCGACCTTATGATTTCCAACCGCGACCTAATAATTTCCAACCGCGTGTTTTCCAGTTTCAACGAAATAATTGCCCGGAGAATTTTAGAAACTTCAATACAAATGATGTGACCTGTAGGTATTGCAAGAACATAGGTCACACAATCGAAAACTGTCGCAAACGGATGTATAACAGTAGAGCCCAATTCAATGCGTCATCTTCTAACAATCACCCAAATAATTTACCGACAGTTGTTATTCCTGCTACATCACGCAGAGCCTTTACTGCTGATCAAGTAAATGATATTGGGGAAGACGAAGTTGATCATAATAATTTAAACGAATAGAATTTCCCGGTAGGTACCGCTCGGGAAATTCCCTGAAACATCGAAAAGCCGGTATCGCAAACCACACTGTTTCATTTGCGGTAGATGCTAACAACCAGGGTAACCAGCCCCAACTTTATAGCGCTACCAGTAAACCTAATACTAAATCCGCTGTTTCGCTCAATCGCACTGTTTCCACTGTATCCAATATTGTAGACGCTAACAATCAGGGTAACCAGCCCCAACTTTATAGCGCTACCAGTAAACCTAATACTAAATCCGCTGTTTCGCTCAATCGCACTGTTTCCACTGTATCCACTATTGTAGACGCTAACAACCAGGGTAACCAGCCCCAACTTTATAGCGCTACCAGTAAACCTAATACTAAATCCGCTGTTTCGCTCAATCGCACTGTTTCCACTGTATCCAATATTGTAGACGCTAACAATCAGGGTAACCAGCCCCAACTTTATAGCGCTACCAGTAAACCTAATACTAAATCCGCTGTTTTGCTCAATCGCACTGTTTCCACTGTATCCACTATTGTAGACGCTAACAATCAGGGTAACCAGCCCCAACTTTATAGCACTATCGTTAAATCTAATACTAAATCCCCTGCCTTATCCAACCGTACTGTTCCTGCTGTCTTTAAATCCAATACTAAATCCTCTGTTTCACTCAATCCCTCTGTTTCTTTGTTAGACGCCAGCAACCTGGGTAACCAGTCCCAACATTATAACACTGTTATAGAATCCTATGCTAAACCCTCTGAATCATTCAAGCGTATTCCTAAATCTACAAAATTCGATACTTCGCGTAATTCTAAAGACCATACGAAACAATTTTATAAAAACAATCTTACAAGACAAACAAACAACTTAAAATCTTCTAATAACACCGTCCTCGATCCTCCGCAACACCTGAAATCAGAAAAAGAAATAATTAAAATACATAAAATAAATAATAACTCTAAAAAAAGATACTTACCTCACGTCATGATTCAAACGTCAATCGCTGATAAACCACTGTCTTTCTTAGTAGACACCGGCTCATCCGTCAGCCTGTTGAAATTAAGTTCCATGTCAAAGCTCCCAAATTTAAGTAATCATATAATAGAGCTCAAGAGTATTGATCCTGGTAATGAAACAAACAAAACCTTAGGTAGCTTCCAGATGCAAATATTCTTAAAACTAAACAGATTTTATTTTATTTTATTTTATTTTATTTTATTTATTAGGACAACCAACAAGGCATACACTACAAAAGACTTATGTAAGTGAACTGTATCTCATTCTAAGTGCTGACTTAATTAAAGGTTGCCACGGCATGCAAACGTGAACTCAGTATTTTATTTATTAACCTAAAACTTAACTAAGATTTAACGTAAAAGTGGATAAACATTAAAAAAAGAAAGAAAATGGAGATAATAGCTAATTAAACAGACCCGGGCGAGAAAGAAGTAAGTATGTTACGTTTAAATTTTTGCGGATTATCAGTAAATATATCAATAGATTCGCCTTTAAGTGCGTTGTATTGTCGTTGAAGTCTATTCATGGTGGCGTGGTGACCTAAATTAGTTTTAGAACCCCTTATTGAAAAAGGAACGTATCTGCAGGCGCGAGGCTGTTTAAGTGGGACATTAAAGTTGATTGATCTTAACAGCGACGAGCAGTCAACAACTCCATTAATAATTTTGTGCAAAAACATGCAGTCCAACAAAAATCTCCGTTCCTGTAAACTATTCATTCCAAAATTTTGTAACACAAGAATTTTATGTAATTGAAAACATAAGTCTTTCTCATGATGGTATTGTGGCGGCTCCACCTATCGCATACGCCGCACATTGACACGAAGCAAACACCTTCTCAACTGTGTCAACAGATGGCGCCACAGACGCTTACCAACGACGTCGCCATACTACGACGTGAAATAGTATGGGAAGCGTGCATCGCGGTAGCGAAGTTTCACCGTCTCCTTCGCTATATATTGCACCTCCAACTAACATCCGTTGGACCTCGGTCCCCGAGCTATACCACCCAGCTCGGAGGAAGATCTTCCCTTTGGCCTTCCTCAGTGCGGTATTCCAACACGTACCAGTCGCTTCCCCGCGTTCAACCTGTACCGTTGTAAATTGTGTAAATCAATAATTCAGTCAATATACCCGAACATTCGTGAACTGTATACCTGAGTTTACTTTCCTTACCTTCTACAACAAGTGATGCAATCGTTGCAATAATATACGCCACCCGCGTATACGCACATTGGTGACCCCGACGTGATGTACCACAGGCATCCCTACAGTGGTGACCCCTACGGAGCACAGAAGCACCTTCAACATTCTTGTATTGAAGACATACGGGTAATGTTTGGAAATTCGGCTAGTATATCGTGATACTTCTGGTTAGTATCGATGGTGCGAATTGTCGGTGCGGGGTAGTAGAAAATCGACGTCTTCACTGATAAATTTGTGAGTTTATCTATCAGGCTTCTACCCGCAATGTCTACGAGTAGCTTGTGATGTTTCAAAAAATCGGCACCAATGATCGGCTTGCTCACTGCGGCGACGATGAATTTCCATCTGAATGGTCGGCGTAGATTAAAATCCAGCTCAAGCGTTTGTTCCCCATATGTAGGTATCTTCGAATTGTTAGCGGCGAACAAGTTGAACGTTGTCGGTTTCAAATGTGGGCCTCTTTTAGGAAGTACGGAGATGATTGCGCCGGTGTCAATAAGAAACATTAGCTTGGTCTTCTTATCGGTTATGAAAAGACGGTGTGATTGTTCCCAAACGCTGGTACCCGTCTCTGCCAACGTTGATTCTAGTTTTCCGGCGTAGTTTTCTTTATAAAAGAACATGGTTCGGCGCATTTCTGAGCGTTGTGACCAAACTTGCGATGAAAGTAACAGTACGGTGAATCGGCAGGCGTTGCGCTGCGGTGTAAGTAGCGGCCGCGGCTGTGCGATCGGGAGTGTGGCCGGCCCGTGCGCCCGCGCTTCCAGTCTGCGTTGTCGCTCCAGTGTCGATGCGGTGAGCGGCCACGGCGGTTGTGTGTGACCAATTGCGTAATAGCTGCCGTCAATTTGTCGATTTTATCTTCAAGTTGCGATATGCGATGATTTTCAGGGGACCGTGAGTAGTGATGCTCGACTGCGAATGCTTCCGGTTGTGATGTAGTTAATGGTTGACGGTGAGTAACAGCTGATATTTCGCGTTGTGAATGTTGATCTATCATCTTATCGGCCATCAGTGCGACTTCGCTTAGAGTGGATTTTTCGCTGAGTGCTATTATGGAGCTGATATACGCTGGTAGTTGATTGAGTCACATTCCTCGCAACGTTACTTCGGATAAATGTTCGCCGGCTAGATTCTGCTACTACCCGTTGTACGTTTTTTTGTTCAGAGTCTTCGTATACTTCTAACAGTCGTGTTTTTATAGCTCGGTACTTGTTGTTCTCCGGTGGACGTAATAACATGTCGTATATTTCATCGACGTCCTGGCGTTCCAGCTGTCCTAATACCAACTCGTACATAGCTTGATCGCCTTTCTTTTGGGATGCCATAATAGCTTCGAAGTGCGCGAACCATCCGCGTAGTTTGTCTCGCCATAGTGGTGGTATTCTGAGTCCAACAGAAATCGCTGATACTTCGGATCTTTCTTGAATAACAGGAACTATTGTAGGTGGGATAGGAGCCTTGTCTTGCTGTTTGCTTGTTCCCGCTTGGTCGGTCATGATGGCTTGATCACGTCGGGCACGTCGATGATGTTTAAAGGTGCTTCTGTGCTTCCGTCGGGGTCACCACTGTGAGGGCTGGACTGTTGTGGCGCCAATGTTTAATGAAAGAGTTTTCAAAATGTAATGGTTTTATTCCAAAAATATACCTCCTTATATATTAAACAAATTAAACAATTTCGCAATACAAACGAGACAACATTAACTATCTATTTCATACAACACAGAAAAACATAATTTGGCGGGTGCGCATAACTAAAATTATTATATTTTACCTACACACATTTTGCAGGCACACGACACACGTAAATATGAACGCAAGGCTCGTCTCGGCCTCAGTGTCGCTGGCAGCTGGTACTATGCAGACGTATGATTGGTCGCCACATAGACCAACATATCTCAAAGTCTCTTTTAGTCGCAAATTGTATTGTAAAGGTGAAGGAGAACAATCGTGTTAATATCACAATCGTCAACACCTCTGACAAACCTGCTATAATTCATCCAAATCTTAATTTAAAACTGCAACCGCTGAACTCTTACATGACTCTTTTGAAACCGTCACTATCCAATACTTCTCGAAGAACTAATGAAGTCCTAAAACAACTAAGAACTTCTCACCTTAATAACGAAGAGGAAAATGCTCTTCTTAATATTTGCTCTAATTACTCTGACATTTTCTATCTCCCGGATGATCAACTTACACATACCACATTTATTGAACACAAGATTAAAACAAATACAGACGTTCCTATTCATACCAAATCCTATAGATTCCCTGAATGCCATAAAAAGGAAGTAGAAAACAAATTGGAAAAATGTTTGAACAGAATATTATTACACCTTCAGACTCGCCTTGGTCATCACCTATTTGGATTGTTCCCAAGAAGCTAGATGCTTCAGGAGAACGCAAATGGAGAGTCGTAATTGATTATAGAAAACTGAATGATGTAACCATAGACGAAACTTACCCGATTCCACAAATAACAGAAATTCTTGACCAATTAGGTAAAAGCCAATATTTTACGACACTAGATCTAGCGTCAGGATTTCATCAAATTAAAATTTCTGAAAGCGACGCACCGAAAACCGCCTTCTCTGTACCACAAGGGCATTTTCAATTCACGAGAATGCCTTTCAGACTAAAAAATGCGCCGTCCACATTCCAGAAATTGATGAACACATGTCTCTCTGGCCTACAAGGCTCACGCTGTTTCGTATATCTCGACGACATAGTAGTGTACTCTCCAGATCTAAATTCTCATATTCAAAACCTATCTTCTGTCTTTGATAGACTTCGAAATTATAATCTAAAACTTCAACCTAATAAATTTCTATGCAAGGAATTTTGCATACCTTGGTCATATCATAAATCCAAACGGCGTCAGTCCTAATCCCGAAAAAATAAAAGCAATCTCAGAATTCCCTGTACTTAAATGCGCAAAAGATATTAAATCCTTCTTAGGCCTCGTCTCGTATTATAGACGTTTTATCCCTGATTTTTCCAAGATTGCAAAGCCTCTGACGACTCTTCTAAAAAAGGACGCACCTTTTTCCTGGAAAAATGAACAACAATTAGCTTTTGAGAATCTAAAAAATAAACTTACTACATCACCAATCCTAGTCTATCCTGATTTTTCTAAACCTTTCAATTTGACGTGTGACGCTTCCAATTTCGCTATTTCTGCTATACTATCACAAGGACAAATAGGAAAAGACCGCCCCATAGCATACGCTTCTCGAACGTTAAACAGAGCCGAATGTAATTACAGCGTAACCGAGAAAGAATGCTTAGCCATTGTGTACGGAACCAAAGCCTTCCGCCCTTACATTTATGGCCACAAATTTACCATAGTGACGGACCACAAACCCTTGCAATGGCTGTTTAGCTGCAAAGACCCTGGATCCCGACTAGTTCGTTGGCGTCTAAAGCTAGAAGAGTTTGAGTACGAAATAGTTCACAAAAAGGGAAAATTGAAAACTAATGCCGACACACTCTCTCGATTCCCTATCAACCCAATTGAAGAAACCAGGTTACCTTCCCCTAACTCTTTATTACCAAACATAGAGGATGGACTCGATAATCCCTTAGAAGACTCACTCCTAGATCTACCATCTCCTATACCATTCTCTTTCGACCAAGATATATTAGGTCAAGAAATGCCTGCTACCCTACCTATGATACAAGGTCCTACAGCTATCCAAGTATCAAATCCTTCCATTGTCCAAGATCAACCACTGAATTCTGAAACCGATTTTATAGAACTGGGACCTTTAAATACTAATCACGACAATATCGACCCTAATGTCGAACTTCAGGAATCTCCATCAACTCCAGAATCAATAACACAACCAAGTCCTAATCCAAATAACGATGATTACTCTAAATTCCTTAAAGCGATTGCAAACAAGCAGTTTACATCTAATGCCATAATGAAAGAATATACCGAAAGTCTCTTAAAAACTCCTCACAAAATCATAATAATTCCTACGTCTATAGATTTGGATGAGTCAAATCCTTACATTACCGAAATTCTCTCAATTATTGAAAATAAAGATAAAATTCTGATTTCCGATAAGGAACTGTACTATTTCCTCGAAGTTAAACACGCTGATAAAACATTCTATTTTATTTTTACTAAAGTCCACTACTTTGACGAATACAACATTTATTTCGAGATCCAAGATGGCGGACGCAACTTCTTTATGTAAAATCAATATGAGTATCATTTCCATGGTTTTCGGGGGTGCCGATTTCGAATACAACATCTATTTCGAGATCCAAGATGGCGGACGTGACTTTTTTATGTAAAATTAATATGGGTATCATTTCCATGGTTTTCGGGGGTGCCGATTTCGAATACAACATATATTTTGTTGTATTTTTATTTTTTAAATTTAAAATGATTTTTTAAATGAAGAATTTTGTGAAAAATTTTTTTAAATTGTTTCGTTGTCACGTTCAACTATCGTCAGTAAACCGACTTTACAGACAACCAATTTTTTAGTAACCATACAGCTATGCTCCTTATTAACCGACGTCACGTGACGCACCATTTTGACCAGTTTAAGCCGGCAAACGTGGCAAGCTCATCTTATTTTACTAGTTTCATAATATGATAGATGTTAAGCCCCAAGATGTACATTTTATGCCTGTCTAGTTAATAATCTTAATATTTTGTTTTTTTTTAATACGTTATAGTTTCATTTAATACTTTTAGTTTCACTTTACTCTTTTAGTTTTACTTTATACTTTTACTTTATAATTAATAAAATTATAAAAGTAGTCATTAAGAAGTTTTATCGTCATTTTATTTTCCTTAAGTAATTTTTACAATTCAATTTATTTTACGTAGTAAAATAATGTTTTACTATACTTATTACATTATAATCTCATTAGAGACATAAATTTCAAATTGTTCTATTCCAGCTTTAAACTATATTCATTATAGTGCATATATTTTACTTTACCTTTTTGTTTTACTATTTTCAGCGCCTCGATCAAATCACATCCGGACTATGTCCTGCCACTTCCTTCTAGTTCCGGCATATACTTCGATAGAATAGGAAAACTTAAGATAATAAAGGGTCAATTAAATTTAATTACGCATATAGATATTTCTTTCATAGATGCTCATCTCGCTAGTCTAAACAAAATTTTAGGCACGGTTCGATTTATGTGTCAACACCCGGAAAATATTCAATATATAAATACGCTTTCTCCATTAACAGCTCGTTTCGATGATATGAAACGTTATCACGACTCTCTCTCTCACTTGATTTCAAAGCGCAGTAAACGTTCAGCCTGGTTTGGAGGCATCGGAACAGCATTCAAACAAATCATTGGTACTTTAGATGAAGACGACGCATTGAAATATGATTCTGCTATAGAAGCTGTTCAGAACAATGAGAAAAAGTTAGCACGACTCGTAAAAGAAAACATTTTAGTTACTACTTCGACATTAGATTCTTATAAACAAACTATAAATAAACTAAATGCCAATGAAAACTCCCTTAGTATTGCACTAAATACATTAATTAAAAATTCAGATAATATGACTAGAATTTCTAATGATTTAATAATTGAAAGTAAAGTGCATTCCATATTTATGAACCTCGAAAGCTCGATACTGACTTTATCATTCCAATTGGAAGACTTAATCAATGCAATTGTTCTAAGTAGTCAAAACATATTACACCCACGCATTCTTACCCCAGCACAACTGTACCGAGAACTTGTTGATAACGACAGACATCTGTCGAGGGACAGTAGAATCCCACTCTCCTTAAGCCTAGATAATATTCATTACATTCTAAGCATAACCGATGTGGGCTGCTATTATTTTAGAAATAAGCTTGTATTTGTATTGCAAATTCCTCTTGTTACTATTCATGATTTTAATTTGTACCATAACTTAGCTTTACCTACACCCCATGATGTGGGAAAGCCGAATGTTTTTAGTTTAATATTACCTTCTAGTTCTTATATTGCCATATCAAATGATAAAATTAACTTTTGTAATTTAGATAGTTTAAGCGAATGTAAGACGGTAAACTCTGAGTCTGAGTTCTTTCTGTGTAAAGTGTCCATAATGTCATTAACAAGTGGTAACCCTACGTGTGAAAGCGAACTACTGACAAAAATAATTAGTGCTATTCCCGTGCAGTGTATAACTAAAACTATTCTGGGTGAATTAGACATCTGGAAACCATTGAAAAACAATCGTTGGATTTTTGTGCAATCTTATCCATATAAAATATCCATTGACTGTGATAACTCAGAACTACGTGAAGTGACAGTGTTCGGAACCAGTATTGTACACACTCCAGAACAATGTACTGTGTACACTAAGAATCTGAAACTTATATCGTCTAACAGTGTAGTAAATATAAGTATCCCTGTACCTAGTTTAGATTTTAGTATTATAAATGATTCATGTTGTAAACTAGATAGTAAGTTAAATTCTGTAAACACGGTATCCCCTATTTTGTTACAAAATATTGATTTGGATGATTTTAATACACATAAAAAAAACGATAAATTGTTTTCGGACTTAAATAAAATAATCGAAGGGGAACCTGTCCTGGTAAAATATGGGACACATTATTTTGCATTTTCTTCTGTCATTATTATTATCATTGTACTTTTTATAGGTTTTAAGTTTTATAAAATTGTTTCTAGATATAGGACTAAACTTAATACTTCTTCTGTAAAACCGACTCCTAACGAGAATAATATTGATGTCAGTAATCTCAGTAACGTTCAAGAAGAAAACCCGTCAAGGCCACAACCGCGATTGAGGGAAATTGTTTAAATCACTGAACTTTGTTTATTTTCAAAAATAAATATAAGTTCAGTCTTCTGCGGGGGGTTGTTATACCCTTGCAATGTACCGGGATAGCTGCCGAGTCAGCATCTCTATCTTTAATATACAGCGTGGGAAGGAGTATACCGACAAATTGAAACCAAGGATTCCTGGTGGTATTACGAGTAAATTATGTTATATCAATATGGGTCTAAAACTGCGTAATTAACTTACTTTATTTTTAGAACAAAAATAATAATTATCGACAGTACTTCCTTGTAAACAAAACCTAAGTTCAAAGAGTGAAATAGAAAACGTCAAACTTCACGAAAGACTCCGACAAAATACGATAAACGACGAATGAAGTCAACGTCAGTGTGAGACATTGATTATTAATTATTACTATGTACTTGTGTGAAGGTGTGTGTGATTACGTCAAATAGTTAGGGCGTGTTACCCTTGAGATTTTTTGAACTTGTGAATTACTTAAAAAATTAATATCTCGAAAATTAGGCTTTACTGGCCCATGTTTATATTACTTTTTTTGTCCAAATAGGCATTAGAATCTTTGGTTATAATTTGTCGGTATACTCCTACCCACGCTGTATACAGATTCCATGGGGCCCGGAGCGGCAGTCCATCATATAACTCGTTACGGGTCGGAACTCCAAAATAATTCTATATTTACTATGTTAAAATACCAGTTCTTTTATAAATTCATTTTCAGCTAATAAGTTTCTTTTTTTTAAAAACCTACTTGCCATTTCTCGTGTAACAGTACCATAATCTTAGAGCATTAAACCAACATAATGGAAATACATGGTACGAAGGCCTGTTGAAAACTTTCTTATGAAATTAAAATCTTACAATTAAATAATAATAACAGTAATAAAATTATTTGTTCAATCATCATCAACAAGGCTTTTACGTCTATTACAGACGATTCATGGCGTAGTAGTACATTACATAAAATTACAATTTACTTCATTGACAATCAAATTTATTTAAACAACAGACAATTAAATTATTAATAACTAATTCACAACATCAGATAGTAATTTTTTATCGGATGTCTATTTATTTATCATTTTTATGTAAAACAAAAAAAATACACATACACATTGATTTATGCGCGAATACCACTATGCAATTTCCTTCTGCCTCGCTCGGCGCGGTGGCCGGGCCGGCTAGGCAACAGCTCTCGAAAGAAGTGTCTATTCTTCTGACTAGTTCTGACCGCCTAGTAGTACGAGATGGTCAACATTTTGTACGGATTAAATAATCTAATTTGGGTTTTTAATCTTAAAGGACACAGGCCTAATCTATACTAATATTATTAATCATAAAAGACTAATTACTATTTTGATATTGTTTTACTGTTAGTTGTTTGTTTAGTGTAGGTAATCTACTTGTGTAAAAATAAAACATAATGTTTATTTCTGAGTTGGGCTTAAAATAAGTAAAATAGCAAACGAAAGATAAATCGGTGTGGTGTTTTGTATTATTTGTAATATTTCTAACCTGTAGTATTACACGGCTCAGCTTCAGCAGCTTGATCAAATTGATTTGTACAAAATAAAAAGCAATCTGCTTTCAAAGCACGTGTTAGAAAAAATGTTGTCAATCTATGCGGTAAAAACCTATGTTTTCTGTATTTGGAGTTCCGTAAAAACATTGAAAAGCCAAAATCTGCAGTCACTGCTTTCCTAGTACTACTGCTGTGTAGTTTCTGTTTGTTGGGAAACCACTCCGCATTAAAATTAGGATACGATTTACATTTCCAGAATTAACTGTTTATGTGTTGTAATAACTTGTTTTACATCTGAAACCTTAGTGTAAGTTTGTAAAAGTGCAAACGTTACTATCGTGTTTGCTTTAACAGATCGAATTCTCGATCTTATTTACATACCATTACGATCTATCTGTTAAAACTTAACTTAAACGCGATAGTAACGTTTGCACATTTTTACAAACTTACATTAGGGGTTCTGACGTCTGTTGAAGGCGGCACAATACGACACGTGATCGGTAGCCGATTATTGAAATGAAACCTTTTGCATGGATCTACTCGCGTTAATTGTTACTTGGTTTACAAAAATTATTTCATTTCAACGTGTAGTGTTTGCGTAAACTTTAGAAAACAATGTCAGGTAATCAAAAGAAAGGAACAAACAAGTGCGAAAAGGCAACTCCTCTCTGTTGCATCTTGGGATGATCCTATCGTTAGCATGGCAAGTGAAAACTCACCCACATAGCTATCCCATCTATCAACCGATATGTTGCGACGCTATAAAAGACTGTGTAATAATAAATAGCTATCCATCCTTTGTTCCGTGAGAGTAAAATGATTTAATTTCAATTATTATTATGCGGAACCCACTAAATAAATATTACCAAAAGTACCAGGTCAACATGATTTCTAAAAAAAGGAGGTGGGAAAATTCAATTTCAAAGATCAAACTACAGAAAGGTTTTGCGCATAAGTTATGTAAGTATCTACTTAGCTAACAGCTACGATTCTTGTTCCCATACCTACCTATTAAACTCTCTTTTACTTCTTAGGTCGGCTTGCACAAAAACTCACTAAATACGTTTAGCGCTAAACATGTTTAGAGTATCATTCTGTCTCTTTCAACTTCCAACAAACGTCAGAAATGGAACGATATTTTAAACGTGTTTAGCGCTGAACGTATTTAGGGTAGATTTTACCAACATCCAATTTATACGAGAATAGTTATCCCAGTATAACTTTACTCTTATGATTTAATCTATGGATAAGTTACTCTCGCTTAGTTACTTTATGCTGTGACGGACGATGAACGAATGAAACGAACGAAAATAATAAATTAACCACCAAGCATAAAAGTACATTCATACCATGCCTGAGCCATGGCGCTGCGTATTTTTAATTAACCAGGGTAATATGTCTGCTTGACGTTTTGAATAACTTCAATCAAATATTCTGTCTGTTGTGTTGATTGTTTGTTGACAGATAATATTGTAAAAATAAAAAGTCATGAATAGCTTAATTCTTTAATACATTCAAGCTCGTAAATACAACGAGCGCATACAACTCACCTACCTATTTGTTGCATACTCCAGACGATGCTCAATTTTTGTCAGCAAATTATACACAGATGCTTTTGACAAACGGAATCTTATATGGCGAAGTCGTAGACGTCGTTATCTTCAAAGTAAGTACTATGTCCTTTCTTTAAACCATGTAGGACGAGAGCCAAAATATTCTTTATCGTCATTAGTCAATAAATTGATTCAAACGTAACGACATATTGTTAGGTTATCGATAAATTTTGTAACAGACAGCTGTTATTGTGAATTATAAAGCAAATCTGAATAAGTATAAATTTAACTATCAAGTATTTAATTTGGAAAATCTTTTAAAAGGGACTTTAATTAAGTAGATAAAAGGTCCCTGTACTAACAGTACACACACAATGCACAAATACCGATAGTTGACCAGTCTGAAAAAATAATAATCTTTGATTTAGAAGCTAATGACTTTTACAGCTGATCAGTAGTGTTGGGAATCTTTTAAAAATTTTAGCGATATTTTTGCTGAACTTCGATAATGTTTTTTTCGGAAACTACAGTGCCTACAATTTAAAGAACAGCACCCAATAATGTAATCTAAAAACATAAGGAATATTTAAAAATTGCAAATTGATAAAATATACATACATTAGAAAGATCAAATTGATAAATGAATATAAATAAAGTTATGTATGTCGACAATGCAATATTATTTTACAATAACTACGACTCAACAAATATCATTGCACAGATTACAAAATCTTTAAACAATATATCTTAGCTCAGGTTTTTTGTTTGTTTTTCTCATAGTATAAAACAAAGTTATCATATTAATTACTTTCTCCCTATTATCCGCTTTACTATCTCGAGGTGGTAGTATAACATGCTCCGTGTGAACTCTGTGTATTGTGTTAACAATTCTTATAACGTATTGTCATACCGCAATACAATTGTTAATTTATATTCCACTTATTATTATGTAAATTTTACTACAGTCAGTAGAGCCAATAACAAAATTTACTTTTTAAAAACTTTCCTACGTTATAGGATTTTAGAATTTACAACAATTGTGTTGCAGTTCAAAATTCACTCTTGCTGTTATGCTGACAAGATTTGTTTTTGTTAATTCTAGGCGTGCCTGAAACGCCTAAGGCTGGAACTGGAATCTCAAGCAGCTGCCGTCGTTTTGCAGACGTTGGCATCGTGGTACCTGTCATCTCTGCACTTATATTTTTGGGAGCATTGGTACGTATTATTTAATTTTATTCACATTTTCCTTAAGTTTTTATTTTATAATAGGAGAACCTCATAGATTAACCGCAACGAATCTAAAACTTACCGAGATTAATTTTGTAATAATTTTGTTACCGCCTTACAAATAAAAACTCAATACATTATTCCATTATCATCGCTATATTATTATCGCTTATTCCATAGTTGTACTGAGAATAGTTATGATCAGCGTAAGGTCTTACAAATAAACTCAGAATAAGGTCGACATAACTATTTGTAGGATATGACATAAAAACAGAGCGGCAACGTCGCAATTCATTGACTAAGATACAATAAAATCGAAAATTCGTCTATGGTTATGGATGTTCCGTCACTTTGTCATTACCGTTTTGTAAATTATTTTGAGTTATTTTTAACAAATTGTTTGTGTTATTGTTATTAGGTATTCTATAAATTACAAATAATAAGTTAAATTGTTCTATTAGTTGGAAAAAAGAATAAAAGGTGTCTCATAGTGAATATAAAGGAGCCTCAAAATGAAACCCAAAACGTTTTCTAACTTGCTTTATAATATTAAAGTGAATTTAATACAGAGTTACAGCTATCAATGAATCGAACAACCAGAATGATTGAGAAAATAAGTGCAGGTAGAAGAAATATAAATGCCATCGTTGTAGGTAGGTAGATAGCTCGGCTGAATGTTCGTTGCTAAACTAGTGACGTAGGCGCTAGGCCTGAACATCTTCCCCCGCGTTGAAAGGAAGACTTTCAACTCTTGAGATCTTCAGCAGTTGGCAGAGGGCATAATAGTGTGAGCGATTCTCAATAATCCTTTAGTGGTGTTTACATCAGCCACTCTAACAGTGCCATCAAGTCCAGGGTACAGACGAGCGATTCTTTCTAAGCGCCAGTTCATAGGAGAAGTATTATATTCATGTATCAAGACCATATCACCGTTGTTAATTTTTGCTGACTCGGTGCGCCATTTCGTGCGTTGCTGGAGCTCTCCTACATACTCCCTTTGCCATCTTGCCCAAAAGTGTTGGCGAATCCTCTCTATGCGCTGGTAGCGTTGGAGGCTGATCTCTTTAGCATCTTGTAGATCTGGTGCAGGTATTGCTGTCAGCGGTCTTCCGATTATAAAGTATCCAGGTGAGAGACAAAGGAAATCGTCGGGAGAGGAAGAAAGGGGGCAGAGAGGACGGCTATTCAATATTGCTTCAATCAGAGCAAACAACGTTAAAATTTCCTCGAAAGCCAAGTGACTATTCCCTTTTACACGTTTTAGATGAAATTTGGCCGACTTGACGCCGGCCTCCCAGATACCACCAAAGTGAGGAGCATAGGCAGGTGAAAATCTAAATTTAATATTTTTCTGATTTGCAAAATGACTTAAAGAACCCGAAGTTTGTTTTATAAAACTGCCTATTTCCTTGGCAGCAGCGACGAAATTGCAGCCATTATCACAGTATATTTCCGCTGGTTTGCCTCTGCAAGCTATGAATCGGCGGAGTGTCATAATGAACGCATTTTTAGAAAGATCGCTGACTCTTCTAAATGTATGCATTTGTACCTTAAACATACAAATAAACATAAATAGCATTTTACTACTTTACTGCCGCGCCCCTTGCGATTAACTATATAAAATGGGCCGGCAAAGTCTATTCCAACCGATAGAAATGGAAAGTCAGGTATCACTCTCTGAGCTGGCAACTGACCCATTTTAGGACATAAGGTCTTACCACGCGCACGTCTGCATACAACACACCTGTTAACTGTGCGTCTTGCTGAGTGTCTGCCATTAATGGGCCAGACTGTTTCCCTAACAACAGCAAGCAACAATTGTGGATATAAGATCTGCAGGGTTTGCTTTAGTTATAACATATCTCCATGAGGTAGGTACGGTAGTTTCCTGTATTTCGATTATCCTATTAGCTACAAATGCTTTCAATTTCGTAACGTCACTATTGATCCATGATAAACAATACTTGAGTCACATCAATGCACCACATTTATGGGCTTATACCAGAGTGATGACAAGACTGTCTCACAGAGTCTCGCAGCAAGTAGTGCTGCACTTAACTCCAAGCGTGGTATCGTTGTAGGTCTTATTGGTGCGGCCTTTGATTTAAAACATAGCAAATTTACAGTTACATTATTATGAACATCCATAGACCTAACATAAATACACGCTCCGTACGCCTTTTGAGAAGCATTACTGAAAGAGTGTATTTGAATTGATTTAGCATTATCGCATAACACGCGTCTTGGAACTTCAAAAGTTTTAAGAAAATGTAGATTGTCCGCGAATCTGCACCACTCCGATTCAATTTCTGGCGGCTTTCTTGTTGATCCCAATCAAGCTTTCCTTGCCATAAGGCTTGGAGCATAATTTTAGGTTGTATAATGGAAGGACTTAACAGTCCAAGAGGATCAAATATTTTTAATGAGAGTATGTAACGCTTACTTATAATACCACCAGGAAGTTCTTTTAGAGGAAAATTAAAACAATCACTAGCTGGACTCCACCCAAGCCTGGCTGCCACAGTCTATTAAGGCTCGAGCCCTTTCTCTTTCATTAGTGACGGGGTTAGATACTTCTATCAGAGCGGTGCACAACAATACCTGAGTGTAACATTGATTAGAGAAATTGACTAAAACGTATTCGTTAGTGACAACATTATTACTAACTTCTGTAACTGTGTTGTGAAGCAACGTATTGTGTCTCTGATTGCACTCTTTACAGGATCCCATGCGGCAGTCACCAACAGGGTGCCCTTGTCTTAAGCAGTTGGAGCACAACTTGTATTTAGATACATCTGCCAGTCGATCTTGGATGCTTTTGGATTTAAAAGTGGCACATTCATAAATTTTATGATTGTTGTTACATATTATGCACGTGGAAATAGGTATAGGTACTTTTTTGTTTGTAGCAACAAATGATTTTGTAAATGTATTATGATTTTGATGGTGATAATTTTTTTGTTTGAGTCTATTGTAAAAAGTTGTTGTTGTTGTTGTTGTTGCTGTTAAAGTTTGTACTATTTCCAGAAGCAGACAAAATAGGCTTGGTGGCATCACTTTTGTTGCGTGATAAAGATTCCAATACATCAGCACGATCCGTCAGATACTTGTGGAATTGAACCAAAGTTGGAATATTGTCAAGGGTGTTACGATGTTCTTCCCATTCTATCAATGTTGATTATCTAGTTTTGAAGTTTACATAAATATTAAAAGTATATCCCAGTGTTCTGTCGGTTGGCCTAAACTAGATAGAGCACGTAAATTTTTAGTAACATGATCAACTAAAAATCTTAGCGATCTGTCAGACTCACGAGAAATTTGTTGAATGCTAAATAATGATTTTAAATGATGATTGATTAGTGACCTTTTGTTATTGTAACGCAGAGGATACCTCTAGATTTGATATAATTCTAGCCGCATCACCCTCTAAATAGGATATAAGGTAGTGAAACTTATGAATAGGTGAGATGCGATTGTTGTTATTACTTTCAAAGGTATCGCGAAAGTCAAGCCAGCGGAAATAAAATTCCGTCAAATTTAGATATTTGTATCTGTAGCAATGTAAAATTATGTTCTTGTTGATCATGAAAACATACTGACTGATCTTTAGAATGATCAGTGTGAGCTTCGATTAAACTTTTCGCAGTTGCCAAACTTAAGATTATCTCACGCTCAACCTTATCACGTTCATCAATTTCCGAATCCATATCTTTAGAATTTAACATTTCAATTTCACTTTGTATCTCATCAAATTTTACAGACAAGCCCTCCAAATTTGTTATTTTAAGACGCATCTCTGCGAACTCAATATTTGTGAGATGTTCGGTAGCAAGCTGTGTCAAATAGTTTTTGAATTTTGTTATTTGGCCCTTTATTGAACTGCGTCTTATCAACAATTCTTTGAGAGTAAAACTACTTGTACCCCTTTCAGTCATTTATGTACCTAATCGAAATCAATGAACCACCTATTATTTAACTAAACTTTAACGAAACAATGCAAAACAAAAAGGTAAATAAAGTTAATGCTCACGTTTCTCGCTTTGGTGACGCTGCGCTGCTGTACCGGCGCCGGCGCAGCGGCAAGGCAGCTTGGAAAATACTTTGATTGATACAGGATATCTTTCAACTTCTATCTGAATTTTACTTCATTTTATCACTAGGCTTGCCTATAATAGCCACAATGATGTTATCCTGGAATATACGGCGATATAATGTAAAACAAAACATGTAATAAAACTGTAAAAATCGTGTAGGTACAATGTTCTTATGAACAGGCTTTAAAAGTAAAAAAGAAAATTTTATGTTGAAATTATTATGCTTCATAAGATACTTTCTATGCTTATATTTAGTTATAAGTAATAATTTATGCTTAATATTCGACAAACATCTATCTATGCGTGTACGCACCACCGCGTGATTAAACGTGAAAATTCACTATATTTTCAGAAAATGCTTAAAATAAAATAAAAATATTATTTATTATTTATTTTAGATTATTTATTTTACTAAGATTAAATGATAATATTGAATAGTTTTGGAGATGGGTTTGGATAGGACTAATGAAGGACACTTATCTTTAATCGGGCCGCTTTGCAAGTAAACACCTCAATTTTCCACAAAATGCAATTGAATTGCACAACACTGCATCTAGATAGTTGGCTTGCCATTCGATTTGGGAAGGTTTCCGTGAGACTGACATATGCGAGCGACTGGTTGGATCCATGCGTAAACGTCTCTTGGCTGTCATCGAAAATAACGTTGGATACACGCGATACTAAAACTTGAAAACTCGTTTATTTGGAATGTTACTTTGTTTATTTATTTTACTCGTAGGTTATTTTGTCGAAAAGAACTTGTTTTTTTTCTTCGTTTTAATGGTATTTTTCGTAGTAAAGATAAGGATTGCAAAAATTGTTGTAATTTTTTTTAAGCCAAATGCTTGAGACCTACTGGTTTTTATATTAATTTATAAATACCCAAATCTTATATCAAATGCCACAAATTGAGAAGTTAAGTAGACATCCTGTCAGAAACTGTTCCTTCTCTCTACTTCCATCAAACGGTCGGAAAAAATCGGAAATGATCGTTCCTCCCCGTTACGTCGGATTTGCATAGCTAAGAGCAGTTGCCCCTAGTAATACATAAACAACAACGCGATTACCAACATTACCAACTGACATGATATAATAATATCTTAGTAGCTCTTAAAGGTATAAATTTGCCAGACGATATTCGACCTTAGATGGGTCCTAAATTAAAGTTCGCGACTGTACAACATAACCCGACTTAGTAAAGGATCCTTAGACGAAGCAACCCGAACGTCATCATTTGTTATCGGTAAAAATTGCTCGACAAAATTAATATATGTTACTTCCGCGGCTGCAGTACGCCCCGACTCAGGTTGAGGCAGCCGTGATAAACCATCGGCGCAGTTTTTATTTGATGCAACATATTCAATTTCATAATTGTATCCCGATAACAAGACGGCCCACCTCTGTAACCGGGACGCTGCCATCACCGGAATGCCTACTTTGCTACCAAATATATATGTCAAAGGTTTGTGGTAAGTTCTGAGCGTAAACTTACGACCATATAAGTATTGGTGAAATTTTCTAATGCCATATACAATCGCTAAAGCCTCCCTATCTATCTGCGCGAACCCTCGTTCGGCGCTAGTGAGTGAGCGCGAGGCGAATGCCACCGGCCGCTCGCCGTCGGGCGTGAGATGCGAGATGACCGCTCCCACTCCCACGCCACTCGCGTCTGTCGTCAACACCAGCGGCAGATCTAACGAGTAGTGCAACAACACATCGCTCGACCCTAAACGCGACTTAATATTAGTGAAAGCCGACTCACATTCCTCACCCCACACAAACCTGACATTGGCCCGAAGTAAATTATACAACGCCGCTAAAATTGTACTTATATTTTTAATAAACTTTGAATAATACATCACCATACCAATGAAAGCGCGTAGCTCTGCAATATTTGTGGGAGGCGGAGTGTTTAAAATAGCCGTAACCTTATCCTGACAAGTTCGAACTCCATTCTTATCAATAACGTGACCTAGATATTTTATACTCTCTTTTAAGAAATCACATTTGTCTTTCCTCACTCGTAGCCCGTTTGAACGCAGACGTTCAAACACCTTATGCATATTATTAATATGATCCTGGTCTCCAGTCCCGGTTATAATTATATCATCCAAGAAAACCCCCATATACGGTATGTCAGTGAACAACTGCTCGAGACGCCTTTGGAAAACCCCTGGACTCGACGATAAACCAAATACTAATCGGTTATACATAAATAACCCTATGCGTGTTTATGACAGTGTATTTTTTTGAATCGTCTAGTTCAAGTTGTGCGTATGCCTGTGACAAATCGATTTTACTAAATTTTTGTCCACCATGCAACCGTGCTAGCAAATCCTTCACTTTAGGTTGCGGATAACGATCGACTTCAATTACCTTATTTAAAGTTAACTTGTAATCCGCGCAAATCC